>LUCH01001399.1:0-121275 GCA_013368495.1 Paragonimus heterotremus
GATGATGATGATGATGATGATGATGATGATGATGATGATGATGATGATGATGATGATGATGATGATGATGATGATGATGATGATGATGATACCAGCAAACAGCATTTATAAAGTAGTTGGCGTTATATGATGTTGAAGTGGTTGGAAAGTGATTGAGACAACCATAACAACACTGATATTGTTACTATTCAATTCGCTCATTTGCTGGCTGGAAAAGTCTGCTCCACAACCCACCCTTCGTACAGTTAAACCCATGTTAAGAGGAGCACATTTTCTCTCCGTGACATATTTATCAATTCTTCACTTGGCTGAACTGCCCACAGTTGTGGTATACACATATATAGGCTGTTTTTAATCCAAGTCATTCGCAAATATCGCTGTCTGGTGCTGTCTCTTTTGGGGACATACGTGAAGCGTCTATCGCATTTTGAGCACATTCGCATACTAGGACGCTAAGTCGTGAACAGTTATGTTTATGATCTTCATCCCAAGTGATGCTACTCAAAGGCTTAACTTTCCCTCTCTGCTTCTGTGCAGACCTCATCCAATAGATAACCTGACTAGCATGATAGGTACACATGAGATTGATGCAGCTGGCTCACGGACCAGTGGTTTATTCAGATAGTGTTATGATAGTTTAAATTGATGAGTGACGGGGACGCCAAAAACACAAGTCAGTCAGTAGGGACGCCGAAATCTAATCCAGCAGTAAACCGACCGAGTGGTTACGTGAGTTACTCAGCGTGATTCAACATAATAAAAATCACTTGATCATTTAGTAGAAATCCATTTGCTAAAAATCTGGATTTCGGCTGGATTCGGACCAGCGACAACATACCCAAACGCGGCAAATGTTCTACCAGCTGAGGTACAAAGCTATGCTAGGATAACAGAAGTTTTACATTTGAACTACTAGATCACTTGATCAGTCAGAACAGAATAAACGGTTTGCACGTCGTATAGCACTATGAACGCGAGACAAACGGTGCGCTTTTCAATGAAGCCGCACCAAAAATCAGCCAATCAAAATTTACGCATTGCATAGTCGACAATTTTAAGAGTTCTTTATAAATGCCCCTTATTTTTGCTACGGAACAGATTTCCATCGGAGGTCAGCCTGTGGTTAGAACTCATTGTAGGACCACACAAACGGCGCTAAATTCCCGCCTCACAATACTACTGACCTAACGTCCGTAAAAATATGGATGGCTCACTTGGAACTCACTTTCATTTCTCAAGTGTATCAAACAGTTGAGCCCGAAAAATACACTTGAACTGGTCGCTACCTTGGCGCCAGATAAAAACTAAAAGAGAAGAAAATATACGCCATCTCAAGTGTCATTAAACCTATTTGCTCAATCAATAATTAAGTACACCTTTCAACCTTAACAAGTGCATGAAAAAGAGGTGAATGTATTTTGCTAGGTCGGGCTATAGTGTTATAGGTTCACTTAAAGATATCCGGCAGGATGTGCCGCTCTTCACTCTACATTTGTAACAGTTGATTGGAACAATGAAAATTCGTGGGCTGTGATGATAAGATCGCACAGTTTATTTGCTGAATGATCGCTTAACAAATCTGCGATTATTCATTCAAGCAGACAGTCATTTCCACCTATTCATGAACGGTTGTCAAGAGAGGACGACATCTTTGGAGACCGGTCGCCGCAGCGATGATCAAGAATTTTCTAGAAAATACATACTTGGTTTATATGCAGTAATATTTCAATGTTCAAAAGTGATGTTGGTGGATCCTAGCGCAAACCGTTTGAGAAATACTGTTTGGGTAGTCAGTCCGCTAGATCACTTGGTGGATTCCGTGCGGCACTGTGAAATGAGCAGATAACTGGGTCTAGATGTGGACGTTCTGAGCTTTGTAGATCAGCTGGTAGATCGCCTGCCATGTTTCGACATGCTGTTCCAGTCGCTGGTTAGAATCCAGCCGAAACCCCGACTTTCCGTAATTCGGCCTCGTGTAAGTTGTTTGAAAATGAGACGAAAAAATCGATAAAGTAGAACTAAATGGGAACAGCGTTGTGAATCTGAGTACACTCATTACTACGGTAAGCTGCTTTATCTAACAGCATCTCCAACTAGCTCTTTGAGTGATCAAGAGGTTTCAGAACGGGCAAGCGGCACTCAGTAGCTCTACTTAGTGGAACGATCTGTGTCTTCACACTGTGCGATCATGTCTTTAACCGATCGCCCTAAAGTTCTACCTAACTGCTGACAGTCGCGATAAGTAATGCTCGATTAAGTTGGCAGCCTGTTAAGATACAAAGTATTTATCCCGATCATCTCAGCTTGTTCAGTTACGACATTTGTCGGAATGAACGCCCAGCCGATGTTTATCTGGCTACCAACAAGACGAACTGTCGCACTGCTCAATTCTCCCTAATATTGGACGTGGGCTGGTTGGTGTAAACAACGGTAGTCAGCTGTAGCAAGTTCACTTTAATTTTTGTTGCAGGCATATCATGGCTCCTAACGACAGTACAGAATGGATTGCACGCAAGCAATCGGACATTCTTAAAACGTCATAGAAGAAGTCTTCGGTGGTAATTCTAATATTCCTTCAACAATGTCAAAGGTTGGAGAGGTTGTGCTGTGCAGGTGATATGGTTCACTGTTCCCAAATGAGAACATGGGGATGGGCGCACTCCCATTTTGAAACGCCACGTTTCATTTTAAAATTGCGGAGTGAGTACTATATATAATATCCCCGTCAGTCGTCTTAGTTACCATTGTTCGCATGCTTTCATTAATTGTGTGACAGAAGACTGTCGTCCGCATATTCCGTGTCCTTCAGCTTAGCTCTGACAACAAAACGCACGCCTAGGTCGTAAAAACTTCTAGACGGCTGCTCATGAATGAGTTGAGCATGACAAAACAGATGGGACATAAGTCTAGACAATCACCCAAACTGCTCAAAAACTGAGACCGTCATACCTAGACTCCCATTTTACAGGCAGTTTGGACATACGAAGCCCTAACTATATTCACACGCTTGTCGTGATCTTCTCTAACTCGTAGACACTGTCAGCGAGCGAATCGACGATGGCCTTCGGATTTACGATACTACAACCGTCGGTTGTACGTAATAGTACAGGCACTGGAATAACCGTCTCACTGGTTGCAACAGCGTAGACTTGGATCAAAGTGTACCTTATTGTTATAAGAACTAATGGCCAAAACTGCCGGCTGCCATGTTGGAAAACTCAAGATCACCTGAATCTAGAGCTTACAATGGTAAATAACATGGCGTTGGGTCAGAATGAAGATAGTACTGGTCCCCAAACATTTTCGATTTTTAAAGTTTTCTTGTAGTCTCCAGTCTTATGTCAATACCACAATTTACTACTGAACTTGTGCTATTGAAATGGGTAACAAATATAATCAGAGGTTTAGTGTTACTTACGCACGTATGTATTTGTGTATAACATCGTGCAATAAAGCTAACTGGCTTGCACTTAAGGTGTCCTCTATTTTTTCTTGTCGACACTTTCACTGTAGATCTTTCACCCCTATAAACCAATGTATCAAACAATCCGTAAAAGACACATAAATCAATACCGTTTTCTTAAAATTTCTTGTTATGTTTTGTTTGATTCTTTAGTTAAAACCTAGATCCATCTGATTCATCTAAAATTCGTTAACGCTCACCTCTATATCCAAACTACCTCGGCTTTCACTTGTCCCCATCTACCAATCACTGCTCACCTTCGTAATTACGATCATACTCCAGGACTGTATTAAAGTCAACCACCTGACTAAGCATCGCTGACCAATGGGTCTACAAGGACTACAAGCATGATCAAGATTTTATTCTCTCCTACTGTTAGTAGGTAAAATGTATGTGTGAACAGAACCATAAGGAGTACAGCAATAGCTACTTATGGTAGCTTATATACACAGGAGTCCGTTAGCTTAGTAGAGCACGAATGCTATAAACAACTTATTACCATATATACAGACACCCGTATTTGCTTAGTGTCTTATACCTGCTTGTAGCACGATTAATCAATGAAGTGATATTGCTGAACAACCGTACTTTCTAAGGAAACAGATAACAGAATCACTGCCATCTTTTACTGAGAATTTTCAGTCAGTCCAGACTGATTTCCAACTTACCGAAAATTCTGTATTTTCTTACATGGGCTGATTAATCTTATCAAATGTTATGCAATACCCGACCAATATTCTTGTCTTCCTGTCTGCTACCGTAAGAAGGAATTCAAGTACTTCAGATAAATCCCAAAGGAAAATTTCAGTCAATCAGATTCCAGTCGATTGATAATGAACTACTAACAAAGTGCAAACGTGCGTGCGATTAATCTGTAGAAGGGCACTTCAACAGGGCGTCAATCAACAGTCGGGACCAGTGCAGAGGAAGACACACATCGATGAAGTCAAGTGTTAAAGTTCCCCATGAGCATGCAGAAATTACTGTATGGACGAATTTCATCGTTTGATAACGAGAGAAAAGTTGAATCTGTTTTCTCTCTCGTAAATATATCGAATAGACCAAACGGATTAGATTTAATTATGCGCGGTTCAGCGGATAAGGGTTACGTCTGATTTACTTTCTCTTACATAAGCATCTTTATTCAACGCAATTCCAGACAAATTTTTTTCTTGTGTCCTTCAAGTACGCTAAGTATGGCTTTATGAAGACTTCCGTTTTATGATAAGAATTATTCCGCAAACTTTTCAATCGATATAATCGGACTAATGAAAGTGATACCGTTTGCATATCATCCACAAAAAGCTTGAACATATCAGTCTGTTTTATCTGCATTACTGGCCACATTGTCTTCACTCTCGAGGAAATACTGTTTTACTGTAAAGTGTAAACTACATCAAATTTCTTAGGCAGTGATAAATAACGGAAAGGGATGGATTTCTGGGGCACGCTGGTCATCAAACATATGGTTCAATTCGATAAACTATTCACACAGGTGACGTGCAAACAACATCGCTTGAGTCGTAAATGCGAATAACCGTCAGTACGATCGCCGACTAAAAAGGCCCCTCGGGGAAGTTAGAACTGTGCATTAATGAAAAATAAACTATCTGTTGCTCAAGAAAGTTGGACGCTGGCCAAGTCAATGCTTACTAATTCTTATGGAAAATATACCTTCCTATAGAGACTTCTAGTAGAAGAAGTGCAATCGGTGTCAAGTCTCCCGCTTAACGATGTAAGTATGTAGCTCTAGCAGACAAATGAATTTGCTTGAAAATTGATCAATGGTATCGCCATATGTAATGGTCATAGTAGTGTGAAAAAGTAGAACTACTCCTCGGTAAGCAGGAGTAACTTATCGGTACCACTGTCAGTAAAGAACCCGAATGTTGTGCGCTTGCAGTGACCAGCAGTGGTGTAGCTTTTCTGAGGATCTCGGCTGCAACCATGTTTTATCGCTTTTCTGTCCTGTAAGCATATATGTGTGTGGGCCTTCCATAGGAAGCCTTTTAAGAACTCTGTACCACTTTCTTCCATAGTGCAACTTGTTGCTCACGGCGAACGCATGTCGCATTCTTAACGACTTAGATGTTATTCTATCATTCAACTTCGTCCCGCTTGCACAATCTGGAGTGTTGTTAAAGCACTCGAGCATTCTACACATTGTTTACTTGGGTCCCTTTCGAGTTTCGCCGAGAGCCCATCTAGTGTTTCTTTCCTTTATCCTCTCGGTTTTGGTCGTTGGTGCCAGACTGGGCTAGAGCCAACTACTTATCAAATATCCGAACATTGTTGGAAATATACGGTTAACTTTTAAACCCTACCGCGTTCTTTCAATTCGATATCCGCTTGGACTATGTTTCAAATACTTTTCAGGAATGGTATTCTAAACTTTTTGTGGACAACGGTCGAGTACATACACACTTGTCCACTGCAGCCTTATCAATCGAGACTGACTGAATTGGATGGCAGTCCTTTATACTAACACCAAGCATCAGAGTTTTGTGTTTAATAACACTGATCGCCTAAGACATAATGAACGAAGCTTACCTATCTAATTGTAGTTACATCAGACTGAGTTGCTCAGAGCACATAATTTTCTTTATCATGTCTTTAGCCACACGGTTATGTCCAACACAACGTAAGTCATGTGTGAACCAGCATGACTGATGGGTATGAACGAGGCATTATGGCTGGCCAACGCTTTTATGGCAGATAACTGCGCCATCAGCCCGTTCACGCCGTTAGTCACAGACTTAAGTCTTCATCAGATAACATCACAACGAATTGGAATCCCAGGAAGATATGTTCCGGATCTTAAGTTTTTAATATTAGGATTTTACGGAAAACTGCCTTACTCATGTGTTCAAGAGACACACCCACCGATCGATGCCACGTGATCCACCATCTCTCCAAGCTGGTTTCCTTGAGACTCACTTACATGCAACCCTCGGCACAATCGTGTTACCTGCGTAACGTTGATTATAAATCATTTGCACATTATTCTGCTAGTTTGGAGTTCCATATTCTATGAAATTTGAGATCGGACAGGTCTGTTTAATGAACATACCTAATGAAGATCTGACACGCAGCGGAGATTTTCAGCCCCCATCGAACGGTAACTTGTCTGGTACAAACTTCCATACAGTGCCTTCCGCCAACTCAATTGTGGACTTCACATTGCTACAGTACTATTTTTCACTGGATTACAGAAATGATGTGGCACGATTTCGAGCACGTTGTACAACCTTGTAGGGTGAGGCCAGGTGATGATGACAAACAAAGTCAAGGATGAAAATGACAAGTGAACAACTCCGGAAACTGTTCCGTGAGATCTTCACGCTTATTCGTAATACTGAAAATTCAAATTTTCACTCGTCCGGGTTTGTGTGGTTGAACACAATTAAACTGTGAGTCACTAAGCTATTCGTTTGAAACTGCACTAAGGCATTCATTGGATAAACGTGTAGCAAACATAAACCAAAAACCAATCAAACTCATACCCCAATAGTGGGTCGACTGACGGAGGCAGACTAACGGGAAACACAATGGTGAACTAAAAATCCGGATTCAGTAATCGTTTGACATATTTAGGTGGCCCACTTGAAGTACCTACTGGACACCACTTGCGTTCAGGGCAGATATTTAGTTAATGCTATATCGACCAATCCTGTGGTCACAGGCTTCATTGAAGCAACTTTTTGTGTTAACAAAACTTTGGCTACTTCGATGCACGAGTCACAGTACACTTCTCCGTATGCTGGGAAAAATACAGAACTACACCTGGATGAGACATCATATAATAGTTGCTGTGATTTTACGGACGAATCAATTCATTGTTCTGTCTACATAATCGTCATTCAGTTAAGGGGTAACTGGGTAGTGTTTCCATCTAAGGTAACCAGCAATCACCTAATATTTTGTTTGGGTTCCTCTGTCTCACCCACTTAATACTGTTATGAGTTATCACAAACCGCACTGGTCAGCGTTCATCGGGACCACGTAGTTTGTAGATGAGTCATATTTCAGCAGACCTATATCGAAAAAATCGAAACTTAAGGTCGTTCGCACTCCAATTGAGAGTTTTAGTGAGGTATGCTTCTGAAGTACCCGAATGTACGTTTTGTGGGCATGATTGTCGATGTCCCAGAGAAGCGGATATCTATGAAATTTACCGAACGGTATACTAGACCCATCAAAGTGTCCCTACTGGAAGCAATTTGCGAGTGCTGTCAAAGGTGACAACACAATGGAATTGATCAACCGGAGACTCAGGTCCACCGTCCATTGTACGCCCTATTACACGATCACGTCGACTAGATTGAGTAAATAAACTCAAATACCAGTACCATTGTTGGAAAGCAGCTTATTTCGTGAACCAACTCAAACTCTATTTCTAAACTGCAGTGCGGATAAAGGGCCAACCGTGCAGGTGTACAGAAAGACAGCAACAAACCGGAATAACTCAAATTATTCTGTGATGAGCTGAGCGTATCTTCGACTCGGCCTCTGAACAATGCATCTACAAGTGAATTTGGGATGGCGATCGGTGTCACCAATTTCGTGATAGTCAACGGGTTTTGTCGATGGATGAAGACAGTAAAAACACACAAAATAGTTTGCCTACTGACAGTAATCTTTTATGAATGTCACAGCTGCTCACAGATAGCAACTACCTATGACGACTAAAAGGAAAGATCCTGGCGTTTGAAGAAACCTACTCAGCTGTGAGTTATGTGTATCACCTATCTCACACATTTAGTAAATTTGATTGATCAGTAGTAAACCCTCTTGCAGGACTTGCACAGAAAAATTGTCTCCCCCAAGGTTCCAGGGTGTTCACAGTTTTACAAACTGTCTGCTTGATTAGTATTGCCTAATCGCTAAAATTCTCCCGAAGCACAGAATCGGTTGCACAGTTGTTGACACTCTTTAGTTGTGCGTTTATGGTCCTGCAATTATGTCAGACTTTCACTATTAAGCACATGCAACTTATGTCAACACAAGTTATAAAATGATTGCGAACTTGAGGCCAATGATAACCCGTAATATTACGATGTCTTTGTTTGCACTTGGGTTTTGAATTTTCAAACTGGTATCTATATATATCTTAACAGACATAGTACCATGCAATAGGCAATGTATTATCCTACGTTTTTCATTCCATACAAAAATAATAGATTTGGGCAAAAGACACTTTTCTGAAAAATATGTTGAGTTTATTCCCTACGCTTCATCAAATAAACTCTCTTTGTTCCAACTAATGTTTTGTATCGTCGGCAGCGTTTTATTACCTAAACCGTCACACCTTTGTGTTAACTATTGTAAACTGGTAGACAATCTCACTCAGCAACTCATCCACATACACAACCATAAATCAGTATTACGTACGTTTCGGCTAACGCCCATTTAACTCAGTGGTTGATGACAGTAATAAGCAAAACACTCAATCATATAAGTCAGAATCGACTAACGTTAATTAAAACCGAGTTACTCTTGAACGTGCGTGTGGGGGGACAATTTAGACATGCACTTTAAGGAGGAGAATACAACAGGCAGGTTGACATGTCAAGCCTGCCTGTTTGACTGGCTGTCAGCTAATATTGATCTCTTTCCAGTTATTCATTAAACTTTATCACATGACCTTGAAACTACCAAATCGAGTAAGTTGATTCTCCCGACCGATTTTCTCACCGTAATTTAGTACTTTCTAATTGTTTCTCCGGTCAGTCAATCCACTGATCAAAAAGAAGACAGTACGTGCGTGAAGTCCTTCGGAGTACATTTATAACATGGACAGTTCTGGTTAACATTCAAGGTAAGCGATTGAGAGCGAATCCCATGGAATAATAAGATGGTTGGGGATTAGAATTCTCCAGAATAAAAAGTTGCGGAGGGAAACTTACAACAGTGGTCAGCGAAAAGTCACGAACCTCACTGTCAATTCAAACATGTTACCATTCAAGTTCAGTCAGTTGCCTTAAATCAGTTTCATTGACACGTTTGCTATATCACATTTCCAAGTCACTTTTGATCAGTATCATTCGTTTTGAAATATTTTCTTCGAGTTCCATCCTGCCTCTGCTGCTCTTGACAACGGTTCGTAAAGTGTAAGAATAAGACGAGTACAAATGTGCAAAGAAAAAACCAAACATAGATGGTGCAGACTTTTGCAGAAAAAGAGCTAAAAATACTCATAAACTCGACTGCATCTACCATGTATTTTCATGCCTGAAACCGTTCCTAATCAACACTACGGACAGTCGCTGATCCCATGACTTGTAAACAGACACTCACCATTCTCAATCAGCTAGAGCGCCAACGATTCCACTATGTGGATTCTTCCATCAATCGTCAGCAGCCGCACAGAATAACGCGCCACACGACAGACTGTCTGTCAACATATGAGTTAAATAACACAACCAATGCAAACTGTGCATGTTCTAAGTTTACACGCTCGATTGCTTTCTTCACGATTTCTGAAATACACATCCACCGACCATAGTATGAATAAGGCATTTAAATTGTACAGCATAAAGTTCTGATCGCATTCCTCATCTTCGTTCAAACCGACCTTCTTCATTGGGAAACTGCACAGATTTTTCAGCCCTAATCTAATCTTTTCATTTTCAATCTGTCGCCACCGCTATCCAACCCAGTTATTATCAGTTTTTGCTTTTGTTCAAGTAATATGCATGGGTTCGATCACTGACCTCAACCTTATTTAGTACATTGGCGCATACAACTTGGCTGCCTGATTGCAGTGTTGGGGTAAGTATATGTATTAGTAGCTTAATCTGTTGCATAGAACGGTTGTTTGGCGCAGATGTTTCGGTGGCAACCTCGGAACGATGTTGGAGAGATGTGTGTGTGCTGTAGTTCCACGCCAATAACCCGTATAGGTAAATGGTGGTTGTTGGACAGAAATCATGTTGAATATCATGATAACAGGCGTCTACCTGATAAAAAGTTTTGGTCATGGACTGAAAGCAATCAACAAAAACTCGTTTCCAACAGAAAAACCTGTGCGTTCACTGGTGATCATAGACTACATCCATTACCTAATCACATATAGAACTCTGTCCCTTGTGTATGTGATCTGAATGCATGGTAATCTATGTTTCGTTGGAATTACAATTGAGATTACCCAGCTGTCAATGATGATCAACCGGTCAAAATCGCTTGAGGATGATACTATCTTCGGTCTGCTTATACCATCCATCATGTCTGTAATTGACATGGCGATGCAAAATGGGTTCCTATGAGAATAGTTGTGTGTATGTATAGAACGGCTTACTTGGGACAGTAAATTTAATGTTTCACTGCGCAATGAACACAGTTTGTTCCTCGGGCGCTCACTACAATATTCTAATGTTGCTACTATAGACCACTGCAAAGGATTCATTTCTGAATGATTTGTCAGGTTAACCAAACTGACGATTTTCTCTTGCTGGGCAGTAGATCCTTAAGGTACTGAGACCGCACCCACTCGTTTTTATCACGTCCAACACGTTGATATGAAAGTAACTGTAATACTCGAAATTAGGGACTTCGAATAGCCCTAGATATCGTACTCGAATTGAAACCTCCCACGCTATTAATAAGGAGAAGACCTCATACTAGTTGCAGTAAGCCGTTCGTATTTATGAGATAAGAAGCCAAATTTATGGATGTACAACAATATTAAAGAAATCATAGTCACTCATGTGCTGATCGTAATAGCACATACGAAGTCACAAGCTGAACGTTGATTGGTGAAATACGGAACAAAAAAATAAGCGAATCACAGAAGGCGTAACATTGAGACTGTTCGTCCAATCCTGGTGTAGTATCTTCAGCGCGACATTTGGATTGGTTTCTTGTTAGAACTCCTATTGTGTCGGGGTTTGGATAAGCGATGAATCGACTAGGTTTTCACCACAAACTTCCCCCTTTGAGAAGCCTGTCCATTTACGTTTGCCAACCGTACTGATCTTCTCGACGCATCGAACTTTCCCGGTACAGGACATTCTACGTCCTCCGTTGGGTTGTTTCTTCTTGTCGACTTTAATCTTCGACGCCTTCTCTGCGGCTTTATCTGAAACGACCATCGAGGCCGTAGGTGAGCAGAACAACTTCGGTGTTTTAGAACAACCGGATCCACTTGCACCTCCAATGTTGATGACTGTGCTTTCATTCCTCCTGAATTGTGTGGACGCTGAACAACCGAATTACGTAATTGAGTTTGATCATTTCCACTCGGACCATCCTTGTGATTATCAGTTAGTGAAAGAGCACAGTTGAGCTGTCTCAAAGCTTTTAATCCCAGTATAGCTGGACTTCCCTCTGACACTAAGAGTCGTACTGAAATCAGCTTGTTATCCTTACCAACCACCATTACACCAGTCTCACCTATTAAGGTCAACCGATGACCAGTAACTCCTCGTATTTCCATCGTTGTTGGTCTCAGCTGAGCAGCAGGGGCCGTGTGATCTAGTGGTGGTTTTGAGATAATGGATTCGCTAGTTCCTGTATCCAAAATGAATTCACACGTACATCCAGACTTGAACTTGAGGCATCTGTGAATATACTGCTCATCCCTGGATTTCACTTGCAATGAACCTTCACATGAACCTTCACATCAGTTGCTATATAGTTGGTCTTATAACTGTGTTGTCAAATTGTGCGTGTATCAAATACGTATGACATTACTTATGAGTTGCTGTGTCTGAAGTGGTAAACGTAATTTTGTACTGTCACGCACTATCAGTCCGGTTAACGAGCACGCTAAACACTTGTACTGAAGTTCACTTTCGGGCTGCCGCAGAAATACCTACCACTGAGTAGCTCTAATAAAAACAAATTTGGAGCCAGGCAGTGCTGTCCTTTACACTGAGCTGGCAGAACATTCTAGTTAGAATTACTTACGAGTGTTATTCAACCTATATCAGTAGAAATCATCCATGATGATAATGATATGCACTGCTGATAAGCTCTGACAGGGCGAAGCATAAGTCTAGAGTTACTGAACGTTAACGACTGGACTGATCATATGTGAGACGTCAATACTTCGAACATTCGGAGTTTGTGTTAGGATTATTTAATATATCAGTGTACTTACGACTGATTAGGAGTTTCTTTTCTTATGGTTGAGTTTACATTCGAAGGTGTAGTTTAGAGTATCATTACGTAGATCACGCATCTCACGTTTAACATAATTAGGATGATTTTAAGCTCCGGCAAAGGAACTATGTGGAATCAGTTCAGAGTCGTCGACTTCGCTTCTACTGTCTAATTGTTACCATTGTTTACTAGCTTATGACGCGATTAAAGTTAGGAGTAACAGGGTTACATCAGGTAAAACTTCACTCCAGCCATGTCAGTCGCTGACAGTACACAAAAGATGACTGGTTTTGAACGATAATTCACAGAAGGATGAAGGAAGACCAACACCTCGGTATTCAAACTCTTCGTAAAATATTTTGCGTTATAACACCCGTATAACGAGTACGTTGCATACGACATAATCACGGATGGTTTTAACTTGCCATAAGCATTTGTCTCCTTGTTACAATCATAGTTAGGAATAACATTCAAAGAGTCTACTTTTGATAATTAATGGGCCATTAATTTGATATGCTTCCGAAACCGAAGCACAGTACAAACAAAAACGAACAGACGAAAAAGTGTATTTTACACGGTATTGTTGTGTAAAACTTATTTTGGCAATAACGATGATGCCGATGATGGCGACAGTGCAGTGTGATAACTTACAGCCCGTTAGGACAAAAGCGGTTTGTTAAGATTTGTTGTCAAATTGATTAATAGCAGAGACCACCGTCACATACTTTCCCCAGTCACGAATAGTTCCTAAAAATCTCAGAAATATTGATGATTTAGTTAAGTGGAACCAACAAAACGCTTCTTCCTCAGCCCTTGTTTAAGGGCACAGAAAGCGATGCTGACAATCAATTTCATGTCTGCATTTTCTGCGTTTATTGAAACTGAAGAATTTCCCCCCAATTATCCACTAATACGGTGTCGGTGTTAAATCACTTCGAGTGGTTTTCTAGGAGCGTCTTTCTTAGTTTGTAATTTGGCAGTCTTTATAGTCAATATTTGAACCAGTAACTAGGCAGAGACTTCAAATAATCGGATAGGTCTTTGGTGAGTCATCAACAGTAGCCAACAAAACTCTGTGATCATATGCATTTGTACATCTGTGTTCATCCTCCAACGTTGAGTAATATTGCATCCACTCTCACACCCTCGCTCTCTGATCCTTCTGGTCACCAAATCATGTTAGACGGGATAGTTTGTTCCCAACCGATCCAACAAGCAATCGACGGAGTCGTCCATAAAACTGTAGATAAAAGTCATAAAGCAAACTCCATCCAGTTCGAACTTTGTGATTACATTTATGACTAGGGCTAACAGTGTTTTGCAAATATATGCAGCTACCTTAAATCGAATTCAAGTTGCCAACTCTGCCAATTTGCCTCTAATGGCCTGCCCTTAGTGCATAAATGATTAAGATTAAGGGAACATCAGAAGCGATGACTACTTGACTCTGTTCGACTCACCTCATAACAGTCACGGAAGTATAGATTCTATTCACACATATCCTCTGTTCACTTTAGGACAAACACCGGAATACCCTCACAGCATATTGATCCGTACTGAAGAACAAACTAGAACCCTCACTCAAACCACCGAGTACATATGTCCACATGGCAAAAATAACAGCGAGCAATTGACTAGATTAAGTGAAAGAACTGCATAGGTACGGTCTGCATGTTTGCCATCTTGCTAACCTAAAAGCACGGCAAAAAAAGAGATCAGTTACTATGAGTACCCGGATCCATCCTGACTCGTTTGTCACGCTACTCGGTAGACGAATGATATAAGCACTCGTTTAGTCTATCTTGTCTTCTTAATGGCAAACAGACGCGGTAAAGCGTGCGATTTTTGTTCCTGCATTACAGTAACGCCTCTGCGAAGTTTGATCACAATAAATCTTTATTAATTCTGCGCAAGAGAAAACTAGATTCACTGTATCTCAAATTCACCAAACATTTCTTCCGACAGCTCATTCTGAATATCACAATTAGTGGACGTAACTCAATCAGTACTGCAGGTAACTAGGACTTTTCCGAAAAACAAGCAAACTCCCTTCCCTCTTTTTTATGTGTATTGAAACAATTAAGTGTACTAAGACATCAGGGTATGTGTGTATACAAATTTCATTACTGTAGAATTTCAGTAAAACCAATCAAAATTCAAGTTCTGTAAGATGGCTTAACAAGGACAGTGAGCTGTTCAGAAAGCGTTCAATGCACACTGACCTCCACAAAAGATCTAGACAAGTTTTGTTATTTTTAAGAAGAAAGACCCACTGAAGATTCTTGTTCATTAGGCC
The DNA here is from genome assembly GCA_013368495.1 of Paragonimus heterotremus. Lineage (NCBI taxonomy): Eukaryota > Metazoa > Platyhelminthes > Trematoda > Plagiorchiida > Troglotrematidae > Paragonimus > Paragonimus heterotremus. The sequence continues at coordinate 14,862 of LUCH01001399.1, forward strand.
GAACACCACAACAGTTTCTAAACACCAACCATCTGAGAGTATTACTTTGTAGTAAACTCTCTTGGTTTCACCATAGTATCGATATCTCACTATAAGGTGAAGTTTATCCTCTTTGACCTTCATTTAAAATAATTGCTGACTGCTGGTTATTTCATCAACTTATTTATTGGGGATTGTGTGGTGTAATAATGCCTAGACAGCTCTCCAGTAATAATCGTCGTCTCGTTCCATTAGTTTGCGTGCTTCGGTCAATCGCTTCATTTTTTCCAGTGGACTCTCCTTCTAACCTATCAGTTGGCTGTGTCGTCAACAAGACACTACCCTCTGATTTGTCACGAAACATCAATTTTCCCCACATGGCACGTGATACTCGCAACAAATAGAAAGGACAATGCTATTAGTTAATTTAAAAACATTCTTCTTACGTTCACCACTCTAGAAGGTTATAACCAATCAAATGTGGTGACTTCAAGTATTTGAACCTATGAGTGTTCCGTCTATTCGCCTGAGGGCAGGTAAAGCAATATCGTTGCTGGAGGTCACTCTGTTTCACCTGGACAATTATCTGTCCAGTCTACGGGTTAGATGGCGAGTTAAGGGATCAATTTATTCTACTCGATCTGTACTTAATGTCAGTTCCTTTATTTAAGCAAACATCATCTGAGTCGAATTGTGCACGGTTTTTATTTATTTTCCTTCTAGACGTTCGTCTCCTTGATCATCCGAAACTTCGGTCTACGTTGGAGTTCACTCCCGTCGACTGAATTTTGGGGTTAAAACATTTGTAGATTACAATGACTTTAGCTCACTAATTGGTTGACCCATACAATGTGCACATTCAGTCTGATGTTTCAGGAAACACCTTAGCCCTAGCAAGTATAAGAACGTATCAGTTATGAATTCAGAGTTACTGGCATTCTTGTCAGGGCATGTTATGTGGTAGAGTCTCAGTGGACCGCAGCGTTTGTTCAATGTTATTGGAACGTTGTAGAAGTGAATGCGTACAATGTGATAGCCGGCGAATCACGTGAAGTGAGCGCTGCTGGGATTGAAAAAAGCAAGGTCCTGCATTCGACCTGTGTCTTCAGATAGCGCGAAATCAGTATAGATGACAAGGCATCACCTTCAAAAATTATACAGCGTAGAAAAGAAACAGGCTCCAGTCCAGAAATAAAATGAGGATAAAGGAGCAAGAATCATTGAATGGAATCACCACGTCTTAGCATGAACTTTCGAAGCTACGGTGCCTAGGAAGACAGAGAACTTCTGTGATCGGTTCGTTGCCTTTTCTTGTCTGAATATTGATTCGGGCAGTTAACCGACATTGCATTATTCGACCGTGTGTTTGGTTCATTTCGAACTACACTGTCCCATCGTGTGAGTGTTCCCCAGTTCTCGTTTGCCCGGCTCTATTATTGCCAACTTGACGGATGATACTCCGGAAAGGGAACTCGGTGTTCTTTGAGGAATCCTGAGTGAAAGTCTTATTATGTGATAAGTTAACAGATATTGAATGTACACACCACACTATCCCGTTCAATCCTTCGGAAGAGAGCAGGCACATTCATCTGAGCCAGTTGAACTAAGGCGTCAAGTTAAATTAGTTATATTGTTTACCTTCAACTATCAATGTGGTCTAACGTTTGACTGGGTTATGACTTAGTCCATGTTGTCGCAGGCAGGCCATTAGAGCATGGTGAGCGTTTCTACAACCCACCGATGTCATTGCATCCGTTTGTTTTGATAATAACGTGGAGCTTATATGGGTAACTGAAGGTACACGATGTACATTTAGCTTCTCCCCATCTGTGAGGCCGTAATCATTTCAGAACATCAGTATGGAATTTGGCTGTAAAGCTCGTGAGCTTTCCCTTTTAATCGTAGCTTAGATGTTTAGTGATTCTCAAAGAAGTTACACAGAAGCCTTCAGTTTCCGGTCACCGCTGTCCGTACCCGATAGACCGTAACGTATCGACTGCCATTGTGAGCAACGTCATAAACTATTGGCGTACGATTAGATTACCCAGATTTTGCGAACGGTAACTACAGAATTATAAACACGATAACTAAACGGATTTCGCTAAGCACTTCCTGTACGGTATCATGCACTGATCGTTGTGACCGCGTGACTAAACCTTGTGAAGTCTTATTCGCTCTACTTTATGGCGCTTTGTTGTGCTATCTGTTAAGTTAGAGACCGCTTTTACTAAAGCACTACAAGTTGAAAGGATTGAATTTTTTTTGTTTTACAATCGTCGGCATACTTATGCACATGTGGATACTGACTATCTTTAATACACCGTCTTTTATTTCAGTCACTACTCGGACATTTGCTGTAATACTCTGAAGGTATATTTTGAAGTTCAGAACGTATACACATTTAATTATAAGCATTCATATGAGTTTGAGGCGATGTATGAGTAAACCTACGTGTAACATGGTACACTGTGACTGACTGTGAACTGTAGTTCTTTCCCACTGTTGTTGAACAAAACCGAAGGACTGAAGTAGTCATTTATCTCATTTAAATTTCATCATGTGTTTTAACAGTAATGATTCAGATTTTGGTTTTTACTAGGTTAGTCTACCAAAGTTCACCACTCTACAGAATGACAGAAAATCAAGCGGTAAAAGCTGGAACAAATAGCGCTGTGTCACAGACGATGAAAACCACCACAGCATCTATCACCAACATTCTGGATCCAGCTCTTAGACTCAGAACTTGTTTCAGCAAACTCACGCATTGTCCAGCACCGCTATATTTGACAGTTCTATTGTTTGCGTGTGTGATTGTTTGCTCAACTTCCGACAGTTGTCATGACAAACTGTAGAGTGGGTGTCCTGCCCTTCACTGCATATCACGTGATTTGCATCCTATTTTCAACTAGCAATCTTTGTAGTATAACAGTACGTAGAGATGATTACACACGCACCAGCTGTCATGCCACACGGTCAGTTGTGCTCGAAGTGGCAAGCATGATGGATGCGCTACTTCACTTACCGTGACAATCCCTTAGACCAGATGGCGTGAATCAGTGATTTCAGTTGTGCTGATGTGACATGATAGTTGTATTTTTAGCCTAAACTTACGTACAGAGTCCATGCATTCACTTCCAGGCCTACCGCGTCTATCACACTGACCGACCGAATTTAGAGCTGGCCTACTGGGACACCAGTATTGTTGATTTAGACGCGAACCAGCAGACACAACTGTCAACTGGAAATGGATCTGCTGCGACCGGTTCATCGCGTCCTGGACTTTTGTTCATCTTATCTCATTTGACGGCGAACGCGACCTACTTTGTGCGTGTCAGCGCGGTAAATGGGAAGGGTGAAGGACCGGCCTCAGATGCAACCGTGGTGATTGTTCGACCTGGCCGTGAGTGTCCTAAATTGTGTTATTATTCATTCTGTTTGCACTACATCGCAACCTAGAAAAAAGGGTTATTCATGTAGGCAAGGTAACAAATTTGTTTCTTCGATTACATGATACAGGGACATTCAATAGATGATGCTTACTGAATAAAAGTTCAAAGTTTAAGAAAAATACTTTAGAAAGAACACAAATGTAAAAAAATAGATACTTCGGTTGGATTCGAACCAGTCACGTAAATATCGTACTCAAACACAGCAAGGGGTCTATCAGCCGGGAATTCAGAAATTTCACATTTCGTCTCGGTTATCCATCCGACCCACTGTCCTAAGGAAGTCGTCGAATGACGCAAGAGTTCGCCTGTCGGACAAGGTCTTTCGAACAATTCAAAATACTGGTCAGCATGAAAAGTGCACTGCTGATAAGTAGTGTGGCTGATTGGCTAATTTAGGAATATTCCAACTGTGATAACTCTAGACTTCGACTGAAATGTAAATAGCGACAAGAACAGGACTCCCATACACGGCACGCTTTCCACCAGCTGAGCTGGAAAGCTATGCTGAAACCTCAGAACTTTAACGCTTAGACTCAGTCCCCTGTCCCTCCTGCTGAAAAAACAATTGATTTTGTTGCTAGCTACTTAATAAGAGTTTAAGGCCAGATCAAAAACGCAACGACCCCAGAGAAGCGTCCGTTTGAAAAATTAGTTTAGGTTAGAAGGTTTGTTATCTGTTCATTGTAGTGATCGAGTTTGTTGATACAGTCAAACCTCAGTGACCTTCACCCTACTCCCATTAACCTAATGAATGTATACACAAAAATATATCGATATAATGGCGCTGTAGATGATTTTTGTTCGGTATTAAAGAAGCAGTACAAATCGCTAACATCTATCTCTTTCCGTTTCCTCGTTACCATGCCCAAATGTGAGGGGAACCAAATTTGTTAAACTCTATGCTGATTCCAACTTTCCATTGAGTGACATTGTGTTTTGACGGTATACTTTAGATTACACAACATGCTAGATCAAACATTCTGTTTATGGTCTCAGAGTATAAAACTACACAGTGAACTGAAACTTACAATATATTTGTTCACGATCTAAATGCTGCCGTTTAGTGAATGGAAATCAGTTGAAAAATTCTACTTGAGTCGTTATTTTCGTGCTACCTTAATTTAAGAGTAAACTTCTGTGCTCCCGTCGCTCACAATCTCCTCTAACACTATCCGTTTGATCTGTGAACCGCTACACCTACCTGGTTGATGCTATGAATCCCTCCATCTGTAGCTCTCCACGAATTTTCGGTGTACTGTTGGATTATAGACTGTACTGGTTGCAGTTCTAACCAATGATAACTAGCGTTGATGGTGAGCATTGTAAAAACTTGCATAAATTTGCGATAAGAGATGTGATTCTCTCATGCGTTAACTAGGATTCAGCCTTTATTGCAATTTGGGTTGCCGCTCGCTAAGTCCATCGCCAATGTCATTTATTAATCCCAACTGGCGAAAAACTGTCACTTTCATACGTCTTCTGTAATCACGTCTGTTGACATGTGACTAGCGAGTGCCCCTGAACTACTGCTTTGTTTATCAACTGAATGTGGTTGTTGATTGACATCCAACCAGTCACATAAGCAATATGAGCGGATTGGTTAACTCACCGCACATATATAGCGCAAACAAAACTACATGGGTTTTTAGCAGTAAGCCTTGATTATCTGTTAGGATGACAATTCCGTTTCCTCGATTCCTCATCCGAATTGTCCAGACGCATTCACCGACTAAAATTCATTCACCCCGACCATGGCTTAATAAACAAGCCACACGTACAGTCAGCCCGTTCATGCAGTGAGCTGACAGCATCTGTACGTGGCTGGCCCATTTGTGGTGGCCTACTCGGCCCGCTAGCTGATTGGTAGGTAATGTGAGATGATGCTGGATATGGATCAAATGTATTTATTTGACCATAAACTGATAACTCATGCGTAAACCCATGGAAGACGTAAAATCAACAGTGGGCGCTTAGTGGACGCGTAGTGAAGATATTCGTAGGGACAGGGGTTTCGTCTAACCATGGTGGACAAGTGAAGCCTGAACTCTGTGCCACTATGTAATTTCACATGTTTATGTAACACCGAATTGTGAAACTGTGTGCAATAGCGTGCACCAACTCGGCTTTTAGATTCTACCGTTACCCTGAACGTGGCTTGCGTAAACATCCACTTCGTCTTGACTGTGAATAGATTATCATTTGTGGTGATTGGTTACCAGTCCATGCCGGAAATCAAAGTTTGTCTGAACTAGCAAGTTCGTATCTTAATTGATTCCCAAATTTTCAAAACACAAGTTAACATGAAGATATCACTCGACTATTTGATCAACTATTCAGTTAAACGATCAGTTAACTACGGAGTCTATCGGCCCGCCAACCTGTTGTCCAACCGTCAGTTAGAAACTGCTCAAATCACAAACTATTGGCTTCAGCAAACAAAAGACAATGGACAGCGTGACACACGTGACTAATCAATATCATCATTGAACAGAGCATTACATCAGTCGTTCTCGCCGATGCTCAGTTACAGTGGAATGAGGGAGATAAAATCAAGCCCAAGACAAGGAGAAAGGAAAAGGGGGAGGAGATATAGCCAATAACAATATTTACGTCTATAATTAGGCATTCAACACCAGGACGTCAATACCTTGCAAGTAAGCAACCGAGCTGTAAGTGAAAGTCATCAGGGAGACAGCTTCCCTAGGGCTTTCATTAATGCGCGACATTAAATACACTCACGTAACAGACAGCTCAGCCAAACAATGACAATATTCACGCCGCTGAGCAGTATTAGCCGCCATCTCATCTAACATCTCCAGCCACCGATTCTGTAAGAGGTGACAGCCCCAGACAGGTATATAAACCCGACATAAAGTAACCAACCCCTTCGCGAATGATTTCACTTCTCTGTGCCAGGTCACCATCTATTCACCTACCATCTCACATCAGTCGGCCGCAACATGGATAATGATTTCTAAATGTTGTAAACTATTAGCGGGTACCCCCAGTACACTGCTAATCCATCTAGGCTAGCGCACATTTAATGCTCGTTTCCTACACTCTTCATTGCCTAGCCGTTGATGCCACACGATACAAGTGGTCGAATGCAAACATCGAATACATTGCTTACTTTAAGTAGCTAAGTCTCACAACCGTAACACAGCACAATCCTTACGATTGATCTATATAAGCGATTCGTAAGCTTCACAGAGGTGCCGTTCGGTTGTTAGAGATGTCCAAAATTAGCCATCAGCCATAGCGATAAAAACTTAATTTCGTTCCCCATAATTCCACCTCTCCTGATGCAGCTGCTTAAATAAACGAACCAGTCAACAACCTCCATAACATCGTTATTAAGTTGTAAAACAGTGTAATCACAGCAGTCTTGCTGGAACGATATGCAGTTTCTCGAAATATTCTGAAGTAATTTGGTTGTGTGTGAAGTAGCTCCTAGCACTTTCTGTGACCGGTAAATATTCACCACTGTGTTTATCCCACACAGTTTTATCCAAACCGCGTAATTTTACTGCGGTGGGTAAGTCGTCGCACGAAATTCAATTGTCATGGCAGCCACCGGAAGACATGGACCAGACGACAAAACCCTTGAAACAGTACAATTTGGAATATGTAGTGAGCACATCACTGGTCAAACCGACTGACGTGTCTCAATGGACTGTGGGATTAGATTCAATGTCCGCGGTATCTGGTGAGCCTGTTCAATCAATCCAACTGAGTTCGGATCGTGAAACAGCAGTAATAGGTAACCTCAAGCCAGATACACAGTATGCATTCAGTATGGCTTCAGTGTCTGCCTCTGGGCCGGGGGTCCGAGCGATGGCTTACGCAAGAACAAAGAAATTTGGTGAGTGGTTGATTAGTTTACTTCTTCCATGTTAACTCTTCTCACTGTCAGGTAACAAATTATATCAGTAGTCCAATAAGCCAAACTACTATTTCCGTCAACTGTAACACGTCAGGTCATAGGTGTGTCAATACCTGGTCAGTTATTTACTATAAAGTATGTCCACCTTATTTTCAGCAAGACGGATTGTGTGCGTTAGTCTAGAGTCATCGACATCCAAACTGAGCTTTGACTCTGTTGGTCTCATTTAATTGTGATCTGGTATGTCACGACGTTGTTGAAGACAATCAGCGGCAATCAACCTTAAACTCACTTTGTGTAATCAAACACTCCCATTCAACCTTGGCTAGTTACGCTGGTTTTTGTTTACATAACCTTGAAAACACATGAAACTTTTAGGGTTAAACAAACATTCTCCGGCTGCATTTTGTCGTATGGCCAACAAAACGAGAAAAACTGGAGCCGGTCGCATGACTCTTGATAGCAACCCCCTGTAGCCTGTATCATGAATGTTCCAAAGTCAGTAGTCCCCCAAACTACAGCACATTTTGGCTTGACCTTCTACCTGACGTCTGTTTAGTAAAATACTTCCCTTATTTTATCTTCGGAAAAATCCAAGCATCAGAGACAGCACATTTGTTTTGGCCTTCAGATGTGTGGTTAGTAAAGTGCGTACAAATTAGTTAACCTCATTGAAACGATATCCTTGCATCATATGTTAATCAGGATGTTCTGCTATCATGAGTAAATCAGGTCAAAAAATTGTTATTTTCGGTCCTCAGTTCCTCGCATCTTCAGCGATTACATAGAAATAATAAATATGTCGATCGCACTGATTGTAACAAAACGAAATCGTAAGATTTTGAACTTTGTGATGCACTAATCATGTACCAAATAGGTTCGCATTGTCACAAACACAGTCGCTTAATAAGCTCTACAACGTGTGGCCAATGTTCATCAAGGTTATCGTCAGATAATGAATTTTGGAAGAATTGGCACTTCACTGAGGTCAAGCGGCACCTTATGTTTGAAGCATGTTCATGATTGCATGTTGCGAATTGGCGCAGTTGAGTACCATTTTAAAGTATAATTGTTTTTAGAATAGCACGTTGCAGCTCACACGGTCAGAAAAATTCCAACAGAACCCAGAACAATATAACTTTAAGCCACTAATTCCAATCACCAAACTGATTGTTCCAGGTTTGGGCTCCGAACTCCACAGATGCACCTGTTCCTGTCCTTTAACCGGTTACGTTATGCTGTGCTGGTTATCAAATCGGTTCACCCTAATATTCAGGTTGACAATGTTGGTTAACTTGGTTACCAAAGGTTTGCAGAATAAAACTAATCTACAAGTTATTTCGACCATTTCTATCATGCAAAACTACCTCACCTCTCACGTATGTGTGTGTGGCTACTATTGTCACTTACTCTATCGTAATGCAAATAGTGTTGTCATTTTTTCATTCTTCATGAGAATGTTAACATGGAATGTCCGTTCAAATTCAGGAACTAACCGACCTTTAATGTAACTATCCCCAATCGATCGCTTGTTTTAATGAAAGCAGTGTGGATGAAACGAAGATGCCTGATTGAATGTTTTTAGAGAAACGGAGAAAACTACCCTGACTAGAGCTCGTTCAAGTCCGAGGTCACAATGAAGATCGCTTTTAAATGCTTGTCTTCTTTTTCTCCCCCTACTCCTTCGCGCGTTAACTGGCACAGTGCCCGGCGAGCCAACAAACCTCACGGTAGAAGCATCGAGTTCCACCGAGTTGAAAGTACAGTGGCAACCGCCGGTATTGAGTCACCCAATTGCTCAAACTGATTCAGAATCCACTCGGATTGCCTACTATGACTTATCTTGGCGTCCTTCAACTAGTACAGTAAGTCAACGAACCAGCACAGAACTTGTGCCTTAATTATGTGAACTACTGTGTAAATACATCCTCTATAGTTCCTTTCCAATGCACTGCGTTATGTCATGTAGACTGTTAAGTTAGCCTATGTTACTGTTCAGTACGAACAACAAGCCGTCCTGCCACTAATGGAAGACGATTGACACGCATTTGGTTAGTCTGACAGCGACAGACAAAAGGCGTAACTCATCCGAATGACTTTAATTTGTCTGGTGGACCAGCTAATAATTTGTCTGGAGCCATTTCACACAGATTGAAATGGCAGTCAGTCTGAATTTTGCTAGGGCGAATGTATTTGGGCTGATAAACCACAGACAGTTATGCGTGACTAAAGCAACCAGGATAAACTCTTTTCATGTTTATTTAACTTCATCACACTCCTGGACTAGTCTTCATCTCCGTTTAATTGCAATTCCGTTGGTAACTTACATGGTTTACAGACTAAGACAGGGCTCGAATAAAACTGATAAGGTCTCGAAATTAAAAGTACTATTCCGCAGGTTAGGTTCTGTCACTGGTATTATGTAAATGTCTGAAATGGGAACCTGCATATTTGAGCTGGAAGACATAAATGCACATCCGTACACACAAAGTTGAACACCATTCACCTTACGAACAACACCTCGTATCCGGAACAAGATTGGTAATCAACAGGCAATCACAAAAGACGTGAGTTGAGGACAGATACTCGAAGAGAGCGAATTGATCCGACAAGCGGAAGCTATGCTTTTTTCGATATCTCCGTCAGATTGATGATTGACCGAAATACACGATTATAGAAAAGTAGAACCGACAATCAAACACCACTCCACTATCCTGAAACCTGCTTGTTCCATTGGGAGGAGTTTCGGAAATTAACCCGTCTTCGGCCACTTTTACTTCCGTAATAAAACCCACATATAGCGAAATGTCCAAATGGAAAATGAAGAGGTGAGCCGTGACATACACAGGTGTTTCAGTATCGACCACGCTGGTTACAGCGAGTATCATCTAATCTTATAACCCGATATGTAACTTCCATGAGAACAGCTCCAACATAGTGTAGTGTATCTACAGTCAAATACTCACCGTGCTGAACATCAATAAACCTCCCACAAGCTGGGGCTGCTTTTGCTAATTCATTTCTATTATCCGAGGCGTTCGTCCAATTGCACCTAACCAATTATCCGTTCATTTTTCCACAAATCACTGAGTGGTTAATAATGATTGAATGACCAATCTGGCGACTGACTAGTTTGCGACAAGGCAAAGTATTCCGAACAAGCTGAAAAGAGCTGATAAATCTGTTCGATTTCGGCACTAATGAGGCAACGGAAGCAACACAAATAGCTCAACACAAGCATTAGGATCTAAGTTCTTTGCGCAACCACGTTGCAGAGATTTTCTCGATTCTTATAGTCGAATGATTTTATTTTGCCATCAACGATTTATGGTTGGAACAAATAAGTATTTGGCCTGGGAACGGTTACATGCCATTGTGGGATACGCAGCTCGGCAGTTACCTGTACAACTCTGTCTGGACTCAGAACTACTCACATAAAACTCAACCTCCATAATCCGATTCAGTTCACCAATTAGCCACTTCTACATCTACCCACGCATCAGCCCACCGTTTCCGGGAGACAACGCGGAGGAGTACGGAACTGTAAATTAACGTCGATTAAGATGTCAATTATAAGTTAGTTGTTTTTAAGTGGAATGCTCCGCTAACTCATTGACCGAAAATTCTATTAGATTTATGGCGCCAGTTACCTGATGAGGAACGGAAGTTTACTGTACTCTTGAGCTGACCGACAGACCAACAGCTCACATGACTAATTAAACTGTCTTCTACTGTCCGCTTCTGTACTCTACTCGCCTTCAGTAGAACCCATTAACACTTCTATAGACGAGAACAGGCTAACTTGAGGACAACACTGCGCCCTTATAGTTCAACGGGGTATGAAAATGTTGAGCTAAGGAAGTTACAATCGTGTACTTAGTTTTGGCCACGAAAGCTGATTGTTAGCTAAGCAAGCGGAAATGGGACATCACATGGAGTCCATTATGGTTTAACTGGTATCATGTTATTACAGGTTCAACATACTGTAATTGCTTCTTAGTCAGAAAAGATTAATTCAAGTGGAAAAAAAACTTATCTAACCAATACAAATCAGTTCCTCCATTTTTAATATGATGGTTTGATAACCAACCATTGGTGATTATTGCAGACCAGTGTAAGCGGATTTAACCCTGAAAATCGTACAACCAAACAGAAAACATAGAATGGTTAATAACCCTAATAGATTCACCGAAATAAAAAAACCACAATCCAGCCGAGAGAAAAATAACACTCTACCAACTATCGTGAACCTAACATGAGTCAATTAAAATAACCAGACTATGAATGATTGATAGGCTCGTATGATCGGTACAAGTTAACGTGCTCGAAATGTTCATTAAAAAAAGACGCAGTAGTTTGTTTGATTTGCATCGGAGTATCAAAGAAAATGGAATGAAGTCTGCCATCACGTTGCACGTGGGATCAGATAAATTTAGTTGGCCTAGACATTACCAAAATCTAAAATCTCAGTTATTGCGAATGTCAAACAAGTGTCGGAGGCGGTTGTACAGACGAACATAGATGGCAACCTACCGATTATACAAGCCATATTTCACTAGTCTAACAAACCTAATGGAGTGAACCATTTCGTTTTACACTGGTTGTATCCGATTCAGTCATTCATTTCTCAACTGATTAATAACACTTAGGATCAAAGAACTAGTTTGTCTGTTCAGTACGAGACGTCTGCAGATTAGTGTTTTTCTAATTGAACGAGCTATGTGAAGATGGTTGAGGGATCTAGTAAACGAACAAAAGTTTTCGTCTGGTGTAATCTTAATACTAAGCAACCTTTTGCTATGCGAAACCAAATACGCGTGTGCTTCAAACGTTTGGCCTAAAAACAAACCTTTAGGAAATATCTTCCCCGTTTCTGTTGTATAGGGGACATGGATTCGAACTGACCATGCTTCGTCTGCTTGGGTTACCAGTCAAGCAACCGGACCAACCAATCAGTTGACAGACCCCCAAGGCTTCAGTCGCCGCCTGATCCCTGCACACTCCGAAACTTCCTCAACAAATTGGTATTCAGCCATTATTTCCGGGCTACAACCGGCTACCTATTATGTTGTACACTTGCGGGCTGTGGCTCCTTCGGGTTCCGGAGACCGCGCGGTTGCTACACCTGTTCAAACGTGGGAATCACGTGAGTTGTGCAAGCGGGATCTCTGTACTGATGTGTATTCTTGTAAATCACATAAATATGTGGAGCAACTGGAACCCGTTTCCATTGCGTCTAATTTTCCCGCAGCTCATTACCGCTCCCAGTAGTAATCCAATCAAGCAACGACTACCTGTACGTTCGGTTGGCTTCATGGACTATAGAGAAGAGCATTTAGAGACAAGTCTGCCCTTGTATTTGCTCCGAGTTAACTATGTCATCCTACTGACGACGATTAGTGAAACTATGAAGGTACGGTGTAGGGCCACAAGGCAGTTTTCAACTCATCATTCAGTTTATTGATTGGAAAGTGTCAGTTGGTTACGTAATCCCGGTGTGTTAGTAGGGATTTTACACTTACCTACATGAACTTCTGTCAGACATTGCAGTCATTCACACACAAAATTACGGTTAATCCAACATTCAGACCGACCGTCAGATACACAACACTTTCAATGTTCAAGAATATCCAATCTGGAACATATCTTCTGAATCTACTTTGACAAACCCATGATTAGACAGCTCTAAACAATGGTTTGATCCACGCATTTCTGATCTTATTATCAAGTTTCATGAAGAGTGATCTTCTTAACAACTTTTTAGACACGAAAAGTTCTAATTCCAGTGTCAGTTCTGATGAACTGCTCTCGTTAAGTATGGGAAAGCGCATATCTTGATTATGCTCCTCCCTTTATATGAAGCAATCCCGTCCGGCTTCGTTCTAGTTCACACCTCTGGGACGGTATTTTTATTTGTGAAACAAAGGGCCTCACATAGGATCTTTGCTCCTTCCATCTTTACTCTTCTTGTACCTTGTGATGTTGAGTAAGATGCATATAAATATGGTACTCCACCTTAGACCCATAAAATTCTGATGATCCAAATGGCTCCACTGACGCCGATGAATTACATATTCTTCAATACTAACGTATTTTTATGTATCTACCCCAGTGATACACTACGAGTAGACCCATGTCGGTGAGATGCCTGGTTTTATCGGGGTGGCAATTTGTTTGGAGAAGCATCAGTCTTCAAGCCCAAAATCGCCACATTAATTACAGTGTCATTTAATCAGATAAGTTAATAAAAATCAGTTCATTGGTTACCATTGTCATATGCCATTGATTTCGCAGGAACCCCTGAGAAACAGTTGGGAAATTCCAAACTTGTTCCCTCCAATTGGTTTTTTGAACTTACAGTTGATTTATACCAGGTATAAGTGGTGTTGGAAATGAGCAAGTGGCCAGCACATAGTTTAATAAATTACAAACTGATAAAACCGGCAAAACTGTACCCGAACAAGCAACTAATCAGGAGGCTATTCGAAAACAACATTGTTGTTTGATGTTAATTTTTACGATTATGCAACCAAGACAGCCTTCTGTTTTACTAACACACGTTTGGGATGAATTTCGTAAACCGTTTCTGTATAAAGGCGACACTCCATAAATGTTTGCAGACTCACTTTTGCGTGTAAAGATCTGTATAATGTCTACTATCTTCTACCATAAATAAAGTTGTTTCAGGGTCGCATGAAAGTCCAGTAAAGGAAAGCCTTTGTTTTAACGCAGTGCAGTTGATTCGGCTAGAAACTAGATCGTTGCTTGAAAAGTCCTGCATTATTGAACATACATCTGGCATCTTAATCAACCATACTTCCCTATTCGTTTATAGCCATTTGGAATGTAATCAGTCGTTTGTATCTAAATAAGACTGGATACCCATTGGTGAAGCGAGCATGACGTTTTCTGTTGTCTTGATCGAGATACAGTCTGATTTTTGGAATTATATCTGGAACCCTAAGCTCTGTAAATGGACAAAACAAAGATTTTAATTGAATTACTGATAAGTAGTTGGATAGATTTGATAATTTAGAAGAGACTCAATGACCAAAAATCCTGACTCCGACTGAATTCGAACCAGCGACAGAAACAACATGTTCAAACGCCTCAAATGCTCTACCAGCTGAATAGATTTCATAGTCCAGCTGCTAGGACATTTGCCGCGTTTGAACATGTTGTTTCTGTATCTGGTTTGAATTCAATCAAAGTCCAGATTTTCCGCAATTTGGTCTCTTCTAAAGAAGTTTTTCAGTCCACTATGATTTGGTGATCACTTCATCGTTTGGAAAGTCTTTCCTCATCTAGAACCATCTGTCTACTGTGTTTGTTACATCAATGGGCAATGCAGAAACCTTGACTGGAAACGTTTGTGTGCAATCAACCAAATTAGAGAATTGGAACAATCACTTCATTCAACATTACCAACTATCATTTTACACTTAGTCCCCACAATTAACACAGAAAAGGATAATTAGTCAACAGCTGCGTGCACACTGCATTTTATTTTTTCAATCTATATCGCATAGGTGAGACCTCCTGATTATTGAATATTCTGTGTAATCACTATTCCCACGAGCAGAATATTCAGTCATCGTTGGTATCAGGTTTTGTTAATAAGATAGATCCTGTTGTGCACATTCACTGACATGGCTGCCCCCTGTCGCATCAAGAGCTGGTCAGGGTACACAAGATTATATTGCGTTGTTTACAGAATTGTTTTCACTTAGGGACCCTTTCTATATTACCTATGACGGTAATTATAAGATGGATGTCGAATGTTAGCCCAATTTTTTTCAGCTACTCATACATGGTTACTATTAACACTAACATCAAATGCTAAACTTATGCTTGCAGATATTGGTCCACTTTGATCTGTTCAAAATACAGTTCACTACGTTTGAAATGTGTTGATGAAAAACGTTCATTGTGTGCTTATTCAACATAGGGATTTATTTTACTGGTTAACTTAAACCGAGGACAATTCCATTCGGTTGACCCAGATTTTGCCCTCTCCAATAAACGTGCGAAGCGGTCAATCAAAGACAGGCATTGCTGACAGTCAATCTTTCTACGTAGTCAACGACACAATATCAAAGTTTTTAATACTCAAAGCCATTTTTAGGACTTCAAACGTTTTGTACTCAAAATCGTTAAGAAACATTAGCAACAGTGGGTTCTGCTTGACACAATTTGTGCCCAACTTCCGAATTTAAGTGACAAACTTGACTGATTTGTTTTAGAAGGAGGTATTAGACTTAGATCACGCTTTTCCATGGGATTGTGTCCTCTCGTCAGGATAGGTAAATGCTGTGAAGAGGTGGCAGTCTGGTCATTTCTGATATTAGATAGAGCGACAGGACAATAAGTGAACTCACGGTCTAAACTTACGGTCAAATCCTCCTGTGGGGAACTTTCGACTTCCCTAACCGTTCTGAGAGAAGAGACCGTTAACTGAATAAAACTACATTGTTCCTGAACGGATCACCGATTTTATTTGTAATACCGAAAGACGTTTTGGCTTTAGATGAATAAACACTATGAGATGATAGTTGTTCCGAACTGTCTTTTGTTTGGATCTTAGCGGTGCGTTTCATTCCTGATACAAAAAGACCGACAGACTCACGTGTTAAGTGGGAAAAACTAGCGGGAAATCTCCATTGAACCGAAACACGATTTCAGTGAGTAGTGCGGCAGCTAGGTTACTGCTTAGTTAACAATAAATAAACTTATATCAATAATATCCGGATCTGTTTGGCGTAATGAGTATCGCTCTTCGCTGTCAAGATTTAAAACTTGTTCGACTGTCTGAATAAAACTGTTCACCTAAGTAAAGGTCCTACAGTTCTTTCTGTTTTTCTGCAACTTCACTCATACAAGTTACAAACTAGTCTAGACTGTAAGCGCTTTTGTCAGAGAATTTATCACGTTGTTTTGTTTCTCTGACAGTGTCAACAACCATGAAGTAATTACCATTTTTACTGACACTGTGCCGTCTAACTGATGTATAAAACCATATGTCGCTCTAAACGTGTTCCTTCTTCGTCACAAGCAGACTCGTTGTCCACAGAACTAGAAAATTTCCTGACCTCAATCTGCAGACAGATAGAACAAAGGTTCAGAGTGAAAACCTCATTGCTAGTAGGTAGCGTGGTTTAAACTAATCCAGAAGCAGTATATCTATGGTACCAGATTACATGGAAAACAGTCCTAAATAGCACAGTTAATTCGAGGTTAGAGATGTGATTAATCCGGTTAAGCGGTTCCTAACGCCATTAGGTTAATCACTCAAGAGGAGGATGCGATGGACAAAGCACAGAACTACTTACATCAAATTCGATTAACCGTTTTCCGAAGACAATGCATGGTTGCCCTTTAAACTCTGGTATTTAATATATATCACGCTGGGAATCAAGTTTATTTCTTCACTTGGTTTTGTTCAACGGCAGAATTTGTAATTCGGTTCCACTAATGGATGTTCGTCATCGAGTGAATAAGAGCAGAAAAAATGTTTCAAATTTTTCCACTATCAACCGTTATTTTAAAAAAAATGAAATAACTAAGTAATTGATTTCCGCCTTTTTCATTTCGTTCATTTGAGCGTTATTCAGAGGGAACCCAACTGCGAAAAGTATAGCCTACAGTTGAATGTGAACCAGCGACAGAAACAGTATGCCCAGCTATGGCAAGCGTGCTACCAGATGAGCTGCAAAGCCATGCTGAAAGACGATAAATTTCGTATTTAGGCTGAGTTGCCAACTCAACTCACTAAATTATCCAGCAGATTGACTACATGTTGTTGCTGTCGCCGATTTTAAATCGTAAAATGTACTACATTACCTATCAGTAACAATGTAACATTCTTTCTGTGAAATCACCAGGGGTGACCCCAACTCGCTTTATACGACGTTTCATTTTCAGCCATCTTGTTACTAAACGTTGAGTTTTTGTTCACAGATTGAGTTTAGACTGAGCAGCCTGTTATGTAATTTGGTTCTGGTAGCCAGGTTACTTTATAACTTTCATTCCCAAGCAGGTATATCCGTTTTAAGCTGTGAAAACTTTGACCCAACTTAGCAGCACACGACTACAGATAACCTTAAACCGATCGATTTGAAATCGTACCCACTGTGCACCGAATTCCCACAGCTATCAGAAAACTCTGCCTTCATCATAAAGAAATTTTGAGTTGTTTTTGTGTCGAACTGATCATATGGTCCGAGAGGGTTTGGACATTTTGACGGACGGTAATTTAAATTGACAAGCAGCGACTTAAACAGGAAACCTAACGCTAGTTCATCCCGCAGGGGGATAGGAAGTTCTAATGTTTGCCTGAGTTGGTCTTCTACCTCAAACTATATGCTTAAGTTACTAATGAGTTTGAGTATGTTTATCAATACCGTGGAATGCTTGAATGTCCCAGTTTTGTTTCTTCCATTTGTTATGATGAACATCACTAAAGTGTTAGTTCAGTCCATCAGTTATTGTTTATTTCCCACTTGCTGAACTTTAATATACTGCCATGAAAACAGCAACTCAAAATAAACCAAAAATCGTCATATGGTCAATAGAATGAAAACGTACAAAGTAGCCGACAATCCCATCTGAACACCCGGTTGTGTAACACAAATATCACTGTCTCGAAAAACTGCTTTCCGACCTTAAACTAACCAATTATTTAGGTGTCACACCGTTGGGAACGGTGGTAGCCGGTAGGAAGCTAGTTCATCATAGTTAAATCACGCAATAGTGTTCTAACTTTTCTAGCCGAGTTCAACAGTTTTTTCAGTCTGACTTGAATCCAAACAGCTTAACAACTGAATGCATTATGTGTGGATCAAGCCGGTCATTTGTGTTTAGCGCCACACGGAAAATGGTTGAGGAATCCATCGGTGTGTCGTTGCCGACTACATTCCACTCGCTTATTCTTGTCCTTTCAAAAAAAGGCGACTCTGTAAAAAAAATCTCACGATATGAGGCGTAACGTGTCGCCAAACCATTAAATCATGTTTGCTTTGTTGAAGATTTGTGTTGGTGCACTGACGTAAGCTGTTTATTTTTGATAGCGGTCCTCAACTTCCTAGCCAACTTCCGTCTTCACACGAAAATTTTAATGTGTGCCCAATCTTGCCTAAAGTTGAGTGGGAACATTTTGGTCTCAGTTGAGATGTGAACAGACGCGAACGCGTGCACTTGCGTGAAACGTTGAAACTTTTCACAGACAAATCGTGTTGATCGCCCGGGGCACATAGATAATAGAGTGAGATTATGGTTCCTAGCCATCTGCCGGCCTGTCGAAAACAGCTGGCTAAATGGGTCAAGTAGATTCTTGAGGTGAGCAGTTTGATATCGGTCATCCTGAGTATAAACTACCGTAAACAGAACAACAACAACTTGCAAGTTGATTGAGTAATTCAGTTTCTGATTCCGTTATATTAAGAAAAGACGCATCTTAAAGAAGTTCGCTTGACCTGGGGCTAGGTGTATAGCAGCAAAATGTAATGAAAAGTTGGCCACTCGGTAAATAGTGGTTGAGTACAAACTTTCCGTCAGTCGTCAAAATTTAAAAGTATGTGTAGGGAAATGATGGTAGACTTCAATCAGTAAGTTAATAACCTCATAGAAATGTTCTTAGTGTAATATATTGAATGTCTAAATGTGTCCAGTATTGCTTATCTGATTTTCTTTCATCAAACTTCGTAGTTGTTATACGCCTTTGTTCATATCAGCTCCGGCTGCGCCCAGAAACCTTCGACTTTTCAGTCAAGTGTTACCACCGACCGGGTCACAGATGCCACCTCAAGTACTAATTCGCGTATCGTGGGAGGACAGCCTGACCAGCAACATCGAGAGTGACAAACATGGCGGACACATATATCGTGTTCGGTGGCGCCTCTTGTTAGGGGTCACGGATTCGAAGGTGCTTCTGGTTGACAACACCATCATTCGTCGGGCCCGTCGAATCGACCCAGTTCCAGATCGTTGGTTGTACTGGCCGACGCTCATTGGACAGCTTGCAGCTCCAGAATCGACGACTCACTTGGTGCCTGAAAACCTGTATGAGGGTGAACTGAACACAACTGAGACTAGTTGGAATCCTTTGCCGGGACAATTTTGTAGGTTCCTGTATGGTTATCTTATAGTTGTTTTTTGTGTACCATTTTAGAAGCAAAGAATTTCGATCTTTCTCCCACAATACTGTCATTGAAACTGACTAGCTTTCGATCTGCACAATTTGTTGAACAAGCTAAGAAAAACAACTCATAACGGCTCTGACACTAGAGAGTTATTTTTATTCCATTCAGTAAAAATGCGCATAGTCAACTTTGTATATGTTATTCCTTCCTCCATCCACTATACTACTGTCGTATATATATATATATATTACCACAATACAACGGAAGACTGTGTTAACCAAACCTATGTTGATCAAAATATGAGACGTGTTAAGCCAAAAACTGTAATTATGTTATGTTGCAGAAAAAGAATAGTGTGTTAGAAATACAAGTATACGAGTAGGTATTACAATATTAAGTTGTATCGTTGTGTTTGTGACAAAAGTTTATGTTGCTACTTACAAAAAAGCATTAAGAAAATCAATAGAATACGGCATCCATGTCACGTGTACTAGGGCAAGATTCAGTGTATTAGAGGAAACGTTAAAATTACCCGTCTTTTGAGAATAGTCGATTTTAGTCTTTACAAATAATTCCAACAAAAACAAATCAGAAACACAATGTTGACAAGAGGATCAGCTGTATACTTCAATCGAAGGTGAGAATGCGAGGGATATTTGATTGTGACCAATTCCGGGACCAACGCGGAAAATCGATGTCTGAATAGAATGCTGTACGAAAATAGAGACGACCTATTGGAGTGTAACATTTCAAGAACCGGATTGCCTTCCTGGAAAAGAAGTCAAGATCACTTCAAACAATCAGCTGTGCTACCATCAAAGTCGATACCGACAAAGCGAACATTCCAATAAACGGTTGTTTATAAAACATATATTCTTCTGTGTACAAAACATTACAAATCTGAAGGAAATGGCACCTATTCTGAATCGACATCTTTCATAACAAGTGGGCGAGCAAACATGTGCAATCAGTCATAAAAACATACCAGTACATAGTGTTGAACTTTCGAAAAAGTACATTTTCTGAAACACCACAAAATTGGCAACTTTACGGAAGTTAGCCGTGCATCGTTGGTGATCGTATAAAAGTGTTGATTATGACTGCGTGGTACCTAATCCGATTCAGTCTTGTTAAGCCGAACTAAGACGGGTCTCATAGCCAGTGACCACATCTATATATTTAACGGTATGCTATGTTGCATGGACACCCCGACTACACGGAGTATTTGGCCAAACCAGCATAAAGGATTCCGCTAATCTATCTTTTACCCGAGTATCCCCTCTCGTCTCAACAGTTTAACCTTGTTCATATCAATATCCTATTTGCAACAAGCTAACTAACGGCAGCAAAAAGTGTTCAGTATTATGTGTCTTGCTTGTAGTTGTTTTCAGAGTCGAAAGTTGACAGCAGTTTTGTACGCAGACACAGTACGAGATCATAGATGACGAAACATAACAAAACCACAAAACATCCTCGACTGATTTAGCTTCAGTACCCACAGTTAATTAAGAAGTGACCGATCTCTCGCAATAGCAATTCACAGTTTCACAGTGGAGTGCTTATCTCTTACAGTCTGGCCTTATACTATAAAAGAACATCGTGTCGTCGACAGAAAAACGTCATTCTGCACCGTCATCCCTACAGTTAACATTGCACATCTTTGGGACTTACAAAGCATTTGGCCAACCTGTAAATCAACTCATAAACCAGTTGCTAAATAAACAGATAAATATAAAAATCAAAGGTCAGTTGACCAACTATTGTAGTGATCAACCAAGCTTGCGCGAATATTAGCGCCCTAACCTATATTGCCACAGGTCCAAAATTACTATGCACGTTTTCTTCCTTTGATTCCCGCTTATCCGGCTTTCTCTTATCCTTCAGTACTAGGCATGACCTACGAGTTTCGCGTTGCCGTTGTGACGTCAATTCAAGCTGGACATGAAGCAGTGCAACTAATAGCTTTGGAAGGTTCACGTAAGTCAAAAAGTGTACACTATTTGTGTGCTTCTTTATATATTCGCCGAATGTAGTTGACACGTGTGGACAGGGGGAAAAACCGACATCGTCAGTCTGGTCGTTAATGGCTTAGAGACTAGAATGAGTGCAGTAGCTGCCGGTGGATGCTCAAGCCGGTAGCCCCATCTAGTTGAAAGGAAGTTTTAATCGATCCCAGGGTCTATTCACGCAGTCAAACATCAACACGCACAAACATACGTGTTGAAGAAATTTGGAATTTGACCACCAAAAGGTTAGTGTAACTGCCAAATTTGATTTGTTTCCTCTTCCGATTTATCCGTTAACGTGAGAGATTGAAGGAAACCGGTTCCGAGTTTCTGATAAACCTGTACTGGTTGGCATCACACCTGTAGTTTTCTGTGATTCGGTCAGACAGCTGTGCTGTCAAGTGTGCTCATGAGTAGATATTTTTCAAGTGACAGAGTCTTCGAATCCCAGTGTGTAATTACAGACTTGCAGCTTGTTTTTATTCACAGCGGAATTCAGTATGAAAATTTGAAGATTCCATTTTTAATTCACTGGTGCTACTGCATTAAGTATGAGTAAATTCACGTTTGTCACAATTTGAGCTCCGATTCATTTGCGCTGCTGAATTCCATTTTCAATATTTGAAACTGTTGGTCAGAGTGAATAACGTTTTGCACAAAAGTGTATCCACTATCTTGATCGTTGTTTGTTCAAATTTTTCCTAAAATCTCTGTTTCAGCACCAACAGGAAGTCCGTTTAATCTAACTGTCATCGAGAACCCGGACACTCCTCTGACCCTCAGTTGGGTTGCTCCAGACTGGGCCCATCGGCATGGTGCATTTTTAGCTTACGAGTTACAATGTGAGGCTGCCAACGGCGATGGAACTCAAGAGTCTCTCCCAATCATCAATATATCATTGGACAATAGTTTAGTGGAATGGCCTGGTCAAGTGCGTATCAATCCACATAGTCTAATAGCTTGGCCTAACGGCAGGCTGGCGCTGATTTCTGCGCTTCAAATCAGCAAATTAGGGCAGGATATGTATTGCATGGTTCGTGCTCGGACGAAGTATGGGACTGGACCTTGGTCAACTCCAGAAAGGATTTTGACAAAACAGCAAGAAGGTACATGTGTGTTTTTTGTGGTTAAGTCCCGAAAGAAAATCAGTGACTAGATGAAGCTTAAACTCTTTGATTATTTAAGCTGAATGCCAAGATGTTTCTGTAGCTCAGTAGAGTTGGTAGATTGTATGCATGCAATTGTTTCACTTGGTCGAACAGTTGCAAGTTAACTTACTTATAATATTCAAGCAATCAGCTGTGTTAAATTCTACGAGCGGATGAATCTCGTTCTTCGCAAAGTCCGTTTATATTAGCTGTTGACCTTATACTTAATTCAGTCGTTATGCTGTTGAGTAAATGTAGAATGGCACTTAGTTTTGTGACTGGTTCCAGTTCGTTTTTGACTCTATTCGTTTTCGATTACTGATGAGTAGTCGGGGAGTTGGTTAATTTCAAATTGAACATCACTCATAATTGATCGCAGCTGTCGCATTCCCATAGACATTCCAGTCGGCCCCTTTTGAAAACAAGCACTGGACTCGAGTTTCGTTTTGTTCCAAGTACAATGTTGATGACTATGTGAACTACCACAGCATATTTGTTCTCATTGGAGTTGGCGAAGCTGAATTGTCTTCGTTAGTATCAACCGAATTCGCATTTCTAGCGCTCCGTTGTCCATCATAGAGTAGCAGACAGCCAAAATGTATGATGTGCTATTAGTTCGCGTCTCTGGAAAAATGTCGGTTAGTATGATCACTGTCCATGTTGCTGCTCGGGAACAATTGATGAAGCTTTCATGATTGTAAATTGCAATGATAGGATCACGTGAATCAAGCCGACAATGAACAGGATAAACAATTTCTAATCACAGATTGTAAATCATGAGTCAGCATTTGGATACAACGCATTCAAATTTATCTGAGAATTTAATTATGCTTACTATATGTCAGTTAACTAGATAGGTCTCATGGAACATTTCTTGGAAATGGATGGTCTTCAGTTTCTCCTCTGAAGCAGCTTGTAACTCATATCGACCAGAGCATAGTGCGGTTTTTTGAAGTATAGCCCTATTCTTTTTTAGGTTTTGGTTTTGACATTCTGACATCGGGGTTCTGAGCTTTCGTTTCAAACAGTGGAATAAATGCTGTTACAAAAGTAGAACTTGATTCCTATTGGCTGCTCGGTTGGGTTTCTAATAATAAGCAATATGTATCCAACTACCACACGTACAAAACAAGTATTCATTTTCAGTTATTGTCTTCCGGAAAGAGGTTCAATACAGTACAATCTTCATTGTCCAACTCGCTCGTTCCCACGTCACACGCACGCTCACGTTTATGAACCAAAAATCCGATCCACAACACATCGCCAGCTTCCGCTCACACGACGTGTACACTTCTTCCCGGTTTGTATGTGACCAACGCCTTTCGTCTGAGAGTTTCACCTACCATTCATTGTCCGCTGGTTCGATCTCGTTGAGAAAGGACTCGTCCGGCCTCCCTTGCTGTCCGTAAGCCGTTCACTGTGAACTATTAAGTGTATTTAAGTGTCGCGTTGAGGTACACTAACGAGGGTTGAAATACTCGCAATTGCGATTTGGTTATCCACCACAATCACAATCTGTCGAACACATAAGCCACCTTATCATTGAGTAATCGGCGTATACCAACTTTTCGAGCACCCAAAAATCGAACATCCGATATACTAGAAAGTGATCGAGATGAAGGTTGAAAAGTAGCTGTGGAAGAGTAGCAGTACGTTGACGAACAATGACGAGGAAAATGATGAACATGATGGACTAATATGCCTCACCAGCTCGCTCGGTGGATGCTGATATTTACATAAAGTACACGCGATTTCTATTAGTCAGAGTAAATACAACACGATTAATCCTGTTAATATAAATCATCATTTTGCTCACACCTGTGGTGAAATTCCTGAATTAAATTTTTCGAAAGAAGAGTTTTGCTGCCCCTTCCTCTTTTCTCAGACGAACCATTCCTAATCACTCCTAACTCAAATATAATTCCAATTTCTTCAGCGGTTCCACCACCTCCAAAAGAAATTCGCGCCATCTTAATGCCTAGTGGTGACCTCAGGGTCAGTTGGACTATGCCACCAGGGCTGATACAAACCCGGTGGACCGTGGATAGTCCGCTGGACGTTCAGACGTCATCACGTCCAATTATCTATCGGCGCTTTGCTGTTTATGTCAGTCCCGAATCGCATAAAAATTGGACACGTTATCTGACGAATGGACCTACGACAGAATTAGTAGTGGTAAGTATTTTTTGTCAATCGTTAAACAGTTCTGCAATATTCCTGACCAATCGAGTCAATACAACCTTATTCTGGTAACGAGCAAAATCAGTTATAGACGTCATGACGAAACAGTCTAGGCGAAACAAAACCCGAACCGCATTAAATGCATCGATACTACGCGCAAACCAGCTTGCCTTAATTACATGTTATGCTCTGGGTAGTCGCCGTTTTGTCTCTTTATCCGAAATGACTCGATATATAAATGACAGTTTGTTTGAAAGTACGTACGGAAAGCGGCAAGACAGTTGAAAACATCAAACGCATCCAATCACATCTAGGCTATATGTATGTCTCAATTTGCTAAAAACGTGGACGACGACAAGAACACATTTTTCCTTTTATAAATACTATGCCGGATAACAGAAGTTTTGTTTTTGTGATAGATGAGGTAATGTTGTCGTTGCTATTTGTTTTGTTTTCACTATGAGGAGTTGAAACAAGTTACGAAATACACTATAATGCTTTCCATAACCTGGTAACCAAGCTTTTGTAGCGGCATACTTGATCCAAGTAAAACTGAAGATTGGATACCAAATCTCCCGTGATACTAGCGGAATATTTCGCAATGTGTACCCAAGTATATGTTCACGTGTATGTGCGCGTGTGATCGACTGTGCTCAAATACTCACACAAACAAGCAGCAGATTTCCGGTCGACAATCGCGTGAATCTAAATCAGAAGGAAGTATACAATGATGTGAAACTTTGGCAACTCAAAAATATTCCTGGAAACTTAAGATTAAGCCGAGAGATGAGTACAAGTTGTCTCAGATTCGTAGTAAAGCGGTAAACAGGAAACACAAAGATCGAATAAGTTGAATGGCATCTCCAGTTCACGAGGGTAACAACTGAAAACCATCTCTCTGAGTACAAAAAGACTTGTTCACCACTACCGGATTGATTTGTCAACTGATTTTCACTGAGCTGCGTATATTTTCAGTGACACTGATATTCAATTTCACAGTTCTTATTGAAGTTTGTGAATCGGTAAACTGCAATGTGCATCTGAATAGGTGCAGTGAAATGTATACTGCAAACATCTCTTTTTGACCTCTCTAGTTGAAGGGGTCATGTCATTTTCAATTATCACAGAAACCGTCTCCTACCTACAGAAGTGACCAAAACTTCCTCATAACAAAACTCTTCTGATGCGATGATAATTTCTGTAAAACTTGCTCTCAAACTTCATAAGTCGCATTGGTAAAACCGCGGACGAATGATGTTCAGTTGACAGCTGTCTTGTGTCGTCCCTTTGGATACGCTTGAGTTTTAGTCAGGAATTGACACATCTGTCGAAGCATTGAAAACGTCGAGTTGGTCGGACCAGTGAAATGAAAGTTCAGAAACTTTACATCCTGGTGTACAGGTTGAACATCCAGTACAATTTACCGTAATGAGGTTTAATACGGTAGCTCAGACAGGTTACGTTTCAGATGTGAGTGGCAACTTGAGTGACTTCAAAATGCTGACTGCCACATCGGCTTTCAAGATGTTGATGCTCTGGTTTTGTGTCCTCATATGATCACCCATGCTTGAGCATCCAGCCTTAGCCATAGTCGATAACTTGATTAAATGCATCTCGATCATGATTGGACGCAGGATAAGTGGTTTCGCATATCAGCTTAGCGCACTTAGGTAATTATTTCGTATGTAATCCTTAGACTTCATCACGAATCGTTCCAACAGGCGCCTTGGAAATAAAATTTAAAAACTCCATGCTTTCTTAATTCGTGTCATCAGGTTTGAGGACGAGCAGAGGATGTTATGCAATTTCTTCATGTGGTTGTTTATTCCAGAAAGTTGAAGAATAGCTCATCACTATTTCTAACAGACGGGAAGGTGTAACCTGCGCAGACGTACACAAGTGCTTTCACTTCAGTCCCCCAGTCAACGTACTTCGTAATGACAACTTGAGACTCGTTAGAACATACATCCGTGGACTTACTTTGGAACAGTATGATCATATGTACGGTTACATATGAACTGACTAGCTGTTTCATCCTACGATGGATAGTGGAGCACTGACACACCTACTGGTAACCAGCGTTCACGGTATCACTGTTTCAAAGGCTAATGTCAGCCGAAGTATTTGTAAAGTTGTCTGGAAAGAAGAATCTCACGGAAATATATAAGTATGTTTGCAGTCAAGCTTAGAGTTTGTGTGCTATCATACTGAGTGGATGGGCCTCAAAACCAAGTTAATCAGTGAAATATGTGTGAAAGATGTCGGTCTATTTAGTCTGTTAGTTAAAAGCATGCAAACGATGCAAAATTGCTAGCATAAACAGATCGAGCCTCATAGTTTCAAGAAGAGAAGTTCTACGTTCAAATTGGAGTGTTTCTTTCCACAACGTTCTTTGTTGCAAGTAGCCCGCTTGTATCGAACAACCGCTGCATCTGCTTGAGTAGTATTATCTCATCTGTTCATGGTTGAACGGAAGGTCTGCATACAATCCACTTCATGTTTCGCAGCTGTGACCTTTCCTTGAAGAGGAGGTGAACGGACCATTAATGGTTGATTACGGTTGTTTCCTTTGATTAATCACTGTCCACTGGAATGACTGACTGAAGAACACGTCAGTGAGGAGATGTGTACTTCCGAAAACATCGGGCACATTAACACTTAGACAAATAATGCAAATGAATAAGCGACGATTTTCAGGTCGCGTTCTTCTTATGACATCTGAGTGTTCAACCTGTCGGGCGGCATTTAACTGGAGGGACAACACTTGAAAACAATTCTCAATATAGCTCCCAAAATGCTAGTTAGAAAGCCTGTCCAATTTCGTATCGTTCTGCACACAACGATGTGTCTGCACTCGCAACATTCCGACACAGTATAGCCAAAGTTTTTATGACGCCTTTCTGCTTCAATCTTCTTTTTTGTTTAGAATAGCTCCAGCCAAATATGCATTGAAGGATAGCTTACTTCACGATACTGTCCAGTCTTGCACAGAGCCGTGATGGATAAAAACCAACGAATGATGTTTAAGTTGCAACATTCCAACACGTTGTGGCTAATTAACAATCAAAATGAAGTCTAATTCCTAAATGGTGGCAGAGTTCGTAGGTCCATAAGCATTTCAGTCAGTCCCTATCTGAAACGAGCACCACACATGAATCTAGCTCTACCCAGATCTCGTCAGTAGTAAATATTCTAGCCACGGCTGAGACCAAAACCCCTACCACACTTTCACAGGACGACCTTGTTGAACAGTGCACCAATGAGCTCATATTCTTCATGACCGAGTTATCACGTGTGAATATTCAACCACATTAATTTGTGAATAATGTTCAGACTGCCTGATAACCTCAAGTGGAGCTAGAACAACTGTTCTGTTAACTCTAATAGATCATTCAAAGACCATCTAAGTTTAAATCACACAAATTAAATCTGCTGAGTGACATGTGAGATGGGCTTGCTGAAATTTTTCTGTGGACGTGAAAAATGTAATCAGCTGAAAATGAGATCTAATATGCATCAATGACAATTCCCTATTAGAGCCTGTCAGTAGTGCATATCCTATTACAAGAGAGCGAAACTCGAGTCTAGTTTTCCTTTTTGAAAGGGGCCGGCTGGAAAGTCCATGGAAGTGCGACAGATGCTATCAGTTGTGGGTGATTTTCAGTCTATATGAAAAACGAAAAGTCTCTGCTACTCATCAGTAATTCCGTATTTCTTAGCAATAAAATCAAACTAGTGTTCAAGATGTTGAATATGTTCACTAATTTGTGTCTCACTACAGCATTCTCGGTTGCGGTTATCAGCGTGTTTCGTCTCATTGCAATCGGACAAAAAGGGCGCAACTTACAATCAGTTATTACTTAACATTACATGATTATGAAAGCTTGGTAGCGACTGACATGAAATGGTGGTGATCAGTTTCCTTCGTTCAGGGACAGAACAGAGGAAGTTCAAACTCAGGTCATGTTAATCATCACTCAGCAAACTAAGCTCGAATCCAGTGTTTTATTTTAATGTAGGCTGGCTCACAATCAATTTGAGTGAGGTTATGTGGCTCAATTAAACAGCAACAGTGTGATAATAATGATGATCATAATTGGAAACACTTGGAGGGCAGACGCTAGCAAGAGAATCATCGTGGCATGTTTGTCTAGCATGAAGTTACTCATTCGTATTAGCTCTGCTCTAGATTTTTTCCAACTACCAACATACAACAGTGAAAATGTCATGAGTAGTTGTTAGAAGACATTCTCAAATGTCTCCCAGGTTGTCAAACTGCACAGCACTTCGTTCGTCAACGACACCGATTCAAGATGACACCAACACAAAAGCTTCGATGTATCTAGTGGTGATTTCAATCATGATGAGACTTATTCAATTTGTATTCGGATACAGATACCACTTAACGCGATCTGCATGAAAACTTTCGGTAAAACTATCCCCTCACAGATGACCTCAAAGAAAGCCGGTCGGAGTTTATTTGCTACTGAATGTGTTCAAACCTTAGGTGAAATAGAACTTACAAAGTTAAGGTTTAATCTGATTAAGAAGCAGGTACTGAAGCCGCTAAGTGTCATATTTCTTACATTTATAAAGTATATTGTTTAAACGTCAATGTCAGTTAAGACAATGAGTTAAAGTTTGGGTACACATAAGATTAACCTATTGCCCTTTGGCATCTGTGCTTTTCTTCAGCCGAAGAGGTATGTGTCCCCCCTTTCGGGCCATATAGTTCGTGTCAGCTCGATCGGTGGGATAGCCGGAAGTCACGAAGGTACTTGGTCCGATGCAGTAGTCATGCAACGCATCTCAACGGGAAGTGAAGCAGTGCATATATCAAACCTGACATGCGATATGTCGGTCCTCTACAGTTATGCTCGACGAAGTTGGAGCATAGAACTGGGATGGAGTACACCGGTGCGACTCCGTGCAGGCAGAGGTTTGGACCGTCTGCTGCATTACAGGGTGAGTTGATGCGTATATTTCTAATCTCAGATTGGTTTTAAGTAGTTTCAATCCGAGCCTCAGTTTAAGAAGAGTATGACTTGTAGGCTGATTTGTTTAAACCAACTGAACTTTTGTGCGATCGCTACAGTCTAAACCTGTTACGTTCTGTAATGCCTGTGCGAACAATTCACCCAGTGACCACAAACATTAAGTCGGAATCTTCTATATTTACCTATGACGGCAGACAGCATACAAGAGCAGTTGAGCATGTATGGTCAGATACCATCGATGAAAGCACCCAGTAATACTGCGACACCTGATAACAAGTAAATAAAACTGGTTTTAAGCAGATGATCTATCAGCAGTCGGCAAACCAGCAGAGGACAAAATCGTCAGTGCACCAGTGGTAAGCCAGGAATGCCAAACTGGTCAAAACAACGCAGTTAATCCCTAGGTACTTTGAAGAAATGCTTGGTCTTATTACAGACTAAGCAAACGGTTATTCTCTCTTGAGTACACTTGACCAGCAATCCAAATAGTACGCTGTAGTCTGTGAACTAGTGAGTGTTTCATGCAACATTTTCCGGTCAACAGAATTAACAAACACTTACCAAATCCAACGGTGAGGGTTGCCGTAACACTACGCAATTATTTACACTTTCCAATTACACTTGAGATTACGCAAAATGTATTAACTCTATGTTTCTCCACCAGTTTGTATAGTTGTTTTTTCACAATTCGATTAATTCCTGTCCAGTTTTGTAACTGCACACTCTCCGTGTTTGTGATGGTAGCCATTGTACTCGTTGTGTCCAAAGACTCCTAGCACCAAGTGTTAGTTTACTGCGGAAACCGATGCATAATGCATTACAATAAATTCTCACTAGCAACCGCAACCAGCTCTATGCACTGCTCGCCTAGGCCACTATTCAGTTGATCAATACCTAGCTGGACTATAGTTTTTATATCCTGCGAAGAATGAATGGTGATTTTGCTTCCATTCCGTGTGATCCAAGGGATCAATCAACAGTGTGCGCACACTTATTACTCACTTATCTTCTAAGTTATGAGTAATCCGCTATGTGTAACCAGCAGTCTTCTCTTCTCAGCATTCCAGAAGCCTTTGTCCGTACAATGTGGACGCAACAGTTTTCTGTGCGCCAATTTTTATTCATCCACTTCGGTTCTGTCACACATGGATGTTTATTAGAAACGAGTGAGGATAGCCACCCATTTACGATTCTGCGACCCTTGATAACTGCAACCACAAGACACATTGCTTACCTCACCGTCACTCCAACTTACAAACCGACCAAGTTAATAAACTGTATAGTCAAACCGTTGAAACACAAATAGGGAAGCACCTGCAAACATATTTTTTGGTTTTTTCAACAAATTTGAATACATGACAGCTCTTGCCGATGGGATATTGTTATATACCAGTTTATATGTAAAACCTAACACTGACATCATCAAACAATTATTTTAAGAAATAATGGTGCTCTTAGTGTGTCAACTAATTTTATGCTGGTCAAAATGATATCTGGTTTAATATTCTCAACCTTTTCACAATCAACAAAATGTTGTACGAGCAAATCGATGGTTGCCTACAGGTCTCACTGTTGAACTCATAGTAACTAATCTTTCTCTCAACTACCCCAAAACATAAATTATGAATGAGTTAATCTAACCCCGACGAACTTCGTAAGGTTATGCAGAAGAGACATTCGTAGTCGTGAAACGAAACGTTCGCAACCATTTCCTGTACTTCCGTAACTTAGCGTGCAACAGCATTTAATCAACTTCGCAGACTGCTTTGTCAAAAGTGACAACCAACAGAGATTCAAGGTTTATGTGTACCATAAACCAACCTATCCTGATCGATATCTCAGCTTCAATCTGTAGCACCCACTCGGCCTGCGAAGAATAGTCATTCGTTCTTTCAACAGTAGAGCTAACAAGATTTACACTAATTAATTCCCCAAAGTGACAGAGTTTTCTCAGATTATAGAAATGCTAACCGCCAAGGAATATCCAGACCAATTTATGAAAAACACAATTAACCATATGTCGACCGTAAAAAACATCTAATGGACCAGATATTTCAAGCATATTGTGCAGATACATAAAACGTTCCTTACTCCTTACTCACGGCAAATAATATCGCCGGAAAGGTTCAGCTACTTTTATGATCTCCAACCAAATAAAAGTTCCTATCTTTGAGGCATCCGTTGAAGTTAACAGGATAGCTGGGTGTTCTCTCAAACCGATCAAGTAACGTGAGCATTCATTACAAATGTCTGTGGCTGAATACACACATGCGATAATTCGGTCATGAATAATATGAGCTCAGCAGTGCAATGTTCAACAAGGTCCCCCCGTGGAAGCGTGGTCGGGTTTTGGTCCCGGCCTTGCCGAGAATATATACTACTGACGAATTCTGGCGAGAGCGAGATTCGAGTGTGGTGCTACTTTTCGATAGGAGCTGACTGGAAAATCAATGAGAATCCAACAGTAGCTTTCAGTTATGGACGATGCTAATTTCGGACTAATTATAAATGCCTTGCTGCTACTGATCAATAGACGGCACCCAGTTTTGGCGAATAAGTTTATTTTATAAACTTGATCCCGACCGTAGCCCGCCGTAATTTACGCCATCTCTTGTAATATATGTCAATGAACCGAAGGCGTGGGGTATTAATCTATCTGTTTACTTATTTGGGTTTGAGTATTTCTAAGCTGTTCCAGTTCGCATAAACTTGTATTATCTTGATTGCTATATTTCTCCTTTATAACCACTCACACCCCTTCAATCCATAATCAGCTGTGTTGTTGTTACAGCATATTGTTTCCGGCGCCATGTATTTTTGAGCGTCCCTTGTGTTCTCACAAATCCATGGACATAAATTGTGTCCTGTCTTTCAACGTCTAACCAGCTATCTACTTGTTTGCATTGTTATGTATGCTGAGCGTTCGGGTTGTGGTATATCACACACAAATCTCAGACCATGGCTAATGCGGTTGTGGGAAGGTAGTGAACAAGCCCACTGATGGACTAAATCGATTGCAGATGATTGACATTGTGGGAAACCACATCCACTAATGCGACGCGATGTTTTATCATTAGGAAAAGTGCATCTGAATATGTTCACACACGCATATACTTCGGAAACCGATTTTTGTGTTTGCCATAATGACATCTTGCGTTCAGTCCAGAGTTTGATAAATGGAACAGTGACACTTGTCTATGTTGCAGGTGAACTATACTGCTGCCAGCCAACTGCCACCTAATCCGTCTGCCTCAAGAGAGTACTCAGTTCGTGCAAATGACGCGTTGTCATCAGGTTTTATTCGGCATAAACTAAACGGTATTCCGTCAAATGCAGTATACGTTGTCTCCGTCCGTCCGGTGTTCAGTCGCATAGCTGTAAATGCAATGTCCACTTCGGACCTGTCGGCTGATCTCTATGGAGTACCGAGTGAGGTGAAATGTGCCACTCCGAAAGCAGGTGAGTCTGTGTGAGCTGAGTATGGGGCGTGCTCTGTAGACCTCTCTTTTTAATTCTAGAATTTTATATATATATGCATATATATATACATCGTTTTGCAGCTATGGGGATTCATGAAAGTCAGGTGAATGTTGTTGTTTTGTTATGGTAGGATACTCAAAACAATATGGAATAAATGGCAGCCGTCGGTTCGCTGTTGCACTGTTCGAGCACCGCAAGCGGCAGCTCTAGAGGTCATCATTCTCAAACGCACAAAGATGGTCGTACAACATCCATTGTCTTGTTTGTAATGATATAAACTTCAGTTTTCTTGTTTTGACCAGTACGTTGCCAGTCGAAGAAATCGCAGAATGATGCCACCAACTAGCTCTATATGTTGTCTGATCGTTAGTGACGTTAATCATTTGTAAGATGATAGACAGCTCAGGATTGAAGAATATTCAAATAGGGCATGCATGACACAGCATTTAGTCCATAATTCAATGGTCTACGTAAGACAATTAGTCGAATCTACGTTTAAAAACTCCTCAATCAACTTTTTAAATGATGCCAGTGAGCGATAAAGTTTGATCGAGATTTTGATCGAATGAACCACATAGAGCCTAGGCAAATGTCTAACCAGTTGGTTAAAGAAAGTAGAACATGTGTTCGGTTTGGAGCTTAGTAAAATTGTGTCTGCCTTATGCAACTGGTTCGAAGTAAAATAGTCTTGGCCATTCATCACTGTTCTGTACAAAAGATTCGTTTATGAGCCCCATGTTGATCGTAAATGTCGGTTTGGGTGCTGACTGAAAATAGGCCATTCAATAACAACTTTTTCTAAAACCCGGATGATCTGTTTTTTTTTAACGAGGCAATGTGTTACATAAGATGCTAGTCACCTAGTTGGTTGGTGTTAAAACCAAGCAACCGACTATTTTGGACTGTTTAATTGTAACTGTATAACCAACCCAACGAGCTTGTCATTTGCCTACATGAGATCTGGACACGACAGTGCATGGTACCACTGACTGACTTTGTGACTTCACTTCTTAACTAAACTGGATGACGTTCTTTAGTCCGTTTAAACACATATCTGGCGGTCTGTATAGGTTACTGTACATCAGTAGTAATTAAACAAATAAACCACTATTGTCCAGTATGACCAAGTAAATTTTGTTCGCCATTAATTCTGAGCATAGGTCCATAGGTCACCAAGTTTTCCCCTGAGTTCGCTGAAAATGCTTGTCTCACAAACTGATGTGGACACCCGATTCACCTTACCAGTGGCTATGTCTTCACTAGAAAGGACAACTTAACATCTATGTTTTGAACATATGAAATGGGATCTTTGACTTGTCTGTGATAAACTTGCTCCAGCAGGAAGTTTCCACAGGGGTACTGATAGGAAAATGAAGTTATTCGGAGAGCACGTTTTTGATGTATAACCTCTGTGTACTGTTTTAATGTTTGGGTTACGTAATTGTGTTAACTGATGTATTTTCGGTACAAGACTTTTTAAGAAATATGTTGTCTCAGGAATCCATCAGGGTATTATTGCATAATCGTATGAGGAGAACGTAATAATGGTTAGTGCTCCTGCCTTACGATGAAATGATTGAAAGGATGTTCTTGTTTACAAAACTTGATGACCTACGCTGAATTAACCAATTGGGTTCTATGTGTCGGTGACAGAGTTGGAATGCCTGAACTCTCAGACACAGCTGTCCACTGTCCAACATGTCTGATACAAAACCAGCCAGAATTCAACACAAAGGTATACTCGCTGCCACAACAACAACCTGCCGATCTAAGTTTCAGCCAAATGTTAGTAGAATACTGAATGTACAGCGCAAAACAAAAGCCTCAAGTAGATTAGTTGGAAGTCATATCCGTTGTATGGTGAAGGTTTAATCGGTCCGTCACATAACGTTGGTCTGTTGACTCAGTCACATAGGTCTGTCACCGTCCCCTACCATATAATTTTGCGGACGTGAGGACGTATAGTGAGATATATGTTTTATAGATCTTTAGACCTAATGTTATAACGTACACATGGAAAACACTGATGAGCAGCTCTAGAAAGTGAGTAACTACAGTGTGTCTCACACGTGTTAGCGGAAAGAAAGCCTAATCTTCCGTAAGTGTATTTGCAGAGATCACAGCAAAATCCTTCGGCGGAATACAAGCAGTATTGTGTCGTCTGCGCACTTATAGTCCGACATTACATCGATATTAAGCTGTTTTGGTGTTCGATCAAACTAGGTCTGTTTTGTTGTAGACAACACCTATAACACTCCCTATTGAAAAGTACGAGGAGACATTGAATAGGCCAACAATAATCAATAGTCAACCTTATGAATTGTTTTCGGCCCCGGTGTCTAGAACGATTCACAAGAACGCTAGCGTCTGGTAGAGTTAGTTGTAAAACTGGGTCGTCTGCAAATAGTTTTGCTTTCTTCCTATTTCTCTTCTACACCACCCCCATCTTGCATGTGCTGTGAGGTCGTAAAGCCCGTGCCCTTCTATTATCATCGTGTTAGCTATAGTACGCCATGTAAGCGTCAACCACAACACAAGGCTAATTGCCAGCTTTAATATCAGAACATTTTGTTTTCAAACAATTAAAAAGTTGGTGACATTCCCATTGATTCAAAAAAGTGATTTTAACCAAGATAAATCGCACACTTGGCACTTCGTAGAACGTGGTACTTATATGGGGATTGAGGTAGAAGATTGTATTTCGCTTGTTACCATCTGTAATATCTTTGTCTCAAAAGGTTCAGCTCTGGTAGTCACTTCGCTAAATTTGTCGCCCTTTAGAACAGAAGAAGGTTAACATGCCCCTCTATCCAACAGCGCTAGTGAAAAAGTCACCACACAAATGTATGTAAGAAAGACAGAAAAATTGGTTTGTGATATCATTGTTTTCACAATGTGTATATTCACATCGGCCTTCCAGTGAACTCAACAATGCAGGTCGGACTACTCATACTCACTTTTGTTGCATCATAAAACGACGCTTATAGGACTGTACTAAGGCTCGGAGAACTATACCGCAAACGAAAAACATGAAGATTTGGTGAGACGACGTAGTGAAACTAGGAAACACTTTAAAAAGAAGGAGAAACAAACTTCTTACCAGAAAACGCTATATGCCGTGACCAAATCGGCTTAGTCAAAGGCAGCCTAACAGAAGGTCTTTAGCTCCTGAGGTGTGAGTCATATGTGCACTTGCATTACACGGAAACAAGTGCTTAACGTAAGTAAGCACATGACAGTATATAACAGTATGCATACGTATGGTACGTCCCATTTAAGAAAGTGCTTTTGAGTAAGCCCAGATTACAAATACTTGTTTTTGTCAAAACCGTCTCCCTGAAAATCAAGCCATCGGTTTATCGTCCTCAAAGTTTTGTAGTTAGTCCTACGCCTGTCTGCTTTCTATTCCAGTGGAGCTTCGTGTAGAACCACCATGGGTTATAAAACCCGATGTTGTTAAGCCTGCAACGGAGAACACCCGAATGCTAATTGGTTGTGAAGTCTCTCACGATGGCGGCTCGGACGAGAGCTTGACAACCGCCAAGTCAGTTCCCTCAGTTCACTTCGAGCTACTTGGTCACCGATTCGAACACAATTCCGATGAGCCACTCGTACTGGCTAGATGGATTTCTTCCCAACCCATGAGGAAAAATCAGCGATTCCAAGTGGAGCTTGGGGAGGTTCGCTTGAACACGCCATCGTCGACCGCGCTGCCGACCACCACCGACGGACGCATAAAGGGGTTACGACTAGAACCAGGTCATAGTTACGCGCTTGTACTACGCGCTTGTGTACAGGTGAGTTTCTACAAAAGTGATTGATTTTCTGGTGTCTGTCGTTCTGTCTAAGGTAGTGCGTACAAATGTTAAACACGTCTATTATTCACTCCTATTCACCTAAGTACGGTTTTCTTTTCGTTCTCCCCCACATTTCCTCTTCGACGTCTAATTCAAGTCAGGTCAGGAAAGTGTAATGTGTACTCCATGCAACGAACGTTTAAAATTTGCATAAGTACGTTCTATAATGACCATAAGAATGGGCTTTCTCCCAGATTTGCATTCAGTTTTCGTGTAACCTTCCGAGAATAACAAGACGACGTGTTAGGTAAAGAATTTCAACAGAACCTTAGGAAAACATACCACGAGATAAGTTGATGTTCATTCAGTATTTTGCGACGGCTTCCGAAAAGTCTGGTCTTAAAACATTCGTTCTAGATATCCTACTAACTGACTCCATTACTCGCCACCACAGGAAAAAAAGGAAAATCATTTGTCCCTTACAAACTAATCGAAGCGTGGGGAAGCTGACAACGCCGTGACAATAAGTGCAATCATACCGTCACATTAAGACGACCTGTTAAGCATAGCATACCCAAAAGTTGAGCAACGACAGTAGTAGACAAAAGCAATTATGCTACGATCGGATGTCATTCGGGAATGTACACACAATGATATATTCGCTCATCTATGGTCAGTTGCTAATGCTGGACTGCTAAGAAGTCATATTGTTTTTGGGTAAACACAGTTAACCAAGCGAGACCATTTCTGTTGCTGCTATGAAAAGCGGCGCAAATTTGAGTGAAAATGGAAACTATCCCGTTTGGATTGTTAGGTGAAAGAAGATACGCCCAGCATACACAGTAATCTTCGAGTTGCTATGAAATGTTTGTAGTTTCCTGAAGGTTTCATCTTCAAGGTTAAGTAGCACTAAAAGTAGACTGCCGTAATACCTCGCAATACGAGACAGATGCAGAATATGCTGACTGACGTGTAATGCAACAACTAGTTTTCATGTCATGAATAATACAATCGCACAAACAGCTCAGACAGAAACCACTCAAAGAACGCTTACTCTTGATTCGACTCTCAGAAAGAGGGTCACGTAACCTCATACTCTAAGGAATATGACATGCATATGAGACCTCCGGTTCCCCTCTAACTAAAATTTACGAACCAACAAAAGATATTGATAGAGAACGTAAATGAACTGTCACCAAGATTGTCCCCAGCGTTCACTCATCCTAACACGGTCGATACATCAGAGACTTACGAACAGACACATCTCACATGGACCGTGTGTCGACTGCGGACCTCCATGTTCAACAAACTCATTTGTCTTTCGGTGCACTTTAACTTTGTGCATTGTCTGTGATGACCAAACGCATTCAGTTTTTACAAGCCATTGATATGTTACATTCAGACAATTAGACGTCGGATAAAACATGCAGTAATTGTTGGCAAGACGAAAATATCCACTTCAGGAAGAATGGTACGGTATAGAAAGGGCACGTTCATAGAATATTTGAGTCGAATATGAATGCCAGTTAAGTTTCGCCGCCGTGTGTATAGAAGTTCCAAAGTTATTAAACTCACCCGACATCTATGCTAATGTTCATTTTAGGTCGTTCGTTTCCATAGGGATGACTGAGGCTGTTCTGATACTCTGGATATATTAGTTCACAAATATGCAATGTTATCACCAGTTAGAAAGCATTGTTATCCAAATTTTATCTCTGCTGCATGCCATATTAAGATGTTTAAATTAATCGGCTTTTATTGTAATCACCAATGAACAAAGTTACAGTAAAGCACACCGAAAATCAGACTTGCTTCCAACAAGATGAACGGTGATTTTGTAGACGTTACGGAGCAAAATCACCTGTCGGAAGAGTCATCTGACAAGTGTGTGATTGAGTAATGAGGACATTCTCGATTATTGGTTGTATGCATTTATTATCCGTTTCCTGTTTTTTCTTTGGTTTTCATGAGGTTTCCTTCGACCGCAATTAAAGTCTAAGGTGACTAGAATCTAGTGTCTAAATCACCTCAGTGGGTGTTTGAGATATTTTGTGGCAGGAAGACTTCTGATCCTGAAATCTCACGAGCCTAAAGGTGGCACGTGTGATATTCTTCAAGAGAGGTAAGGCGTTCTAAGAAAAACCAATGATGGACGAATATGTATGGTTTATAAGTGCGGCCAATGTTTCCGGCTATGGTAAATAACAGTACACTACATACGGAAAGATCTCTACAGTTCATCAGTTCAGTTTCCCACCAGTTCCTTACCACTTCAAGCTGGAGTCAAGTTTCAGTAGGACAATATCTTATGGTCCCTTAACCAAAAGCATGCCGAAGCGTAGACCTCAAGGGGAATGGAAAGAGTATTCCTTACCTGCTGTTTCCAAAGAACAACCCTTAGAATTTTTCTCAACAATTCTCAAAAATACAAGCACTCCTATTTTAAATGCGATATTCTATTGTACACTAGCATCCAGCATTTTAATTGAAAAAAATTAAAGCCGCTGATTTAAGAGGAAAACAAGTATTTCGTCTTGATGTGTGGATTTATATCTATTAAGGCATGCGTCATAGTACGGTCAGCCCGCGCTCGAAAACGAATATATACCTGTGTAACACCGGCCAGAAACGGTAATCATTTCAGCACAGCTGCAGAACGTTCTTTGTTTACAGACGTCTATTTTTATAACGTTTTGTTTGAAACTTTGTCTTTTGGTGTGTCTTGCTCAACAAATTTGTTGTTTGATGCTGTGATACACAAAAGCAGAAATTGAACAGCCTTCAATCATATGAGATATCCTGTGCCTTGAGGTCAAGTTACCACATCAGTGGACACAGCAGACAGTCTGACTCATTGTTTAGAGGTCAGTCACAGGTATATTCCATGAGTGACAAGTAGCACTGGGAAGCTTTCAGTACGGTTCAAAGGAAGATATCACAGATAATTGAGTTTTCTATGGCTTTAGGAATCATGGTACATAGATGAATATCCTGTCATAGTGTTACTGAATACGTGGAAACAAAACAATTAAGAAGATTACTGATGAGTAATCGGGGATTTGGTTAATTTCAAATTGAACATCACCCACAATTGATCGCAGCTGTCGCATTACCATAGACTTTCCAGTCGGACCCTTTCGAACAGCAGAAGCATTAGACTCGAGTTTCGCTCTAATTAAAGCTCGTCAGTAGTGCATAACATCGCCACTGACGGGACTTGAACCACGGACACGCTGTTCACGAAGCAACCGTGTTTACCACTGCGCCATTGACAGCGAAAGTGGTTGAGCGTTCACATATGAAAATTCGGTCGTGCCTAACGTGAGGTCAATGGCGCAGTGGTAAACACGGTTGCCTCATGAACAGCGTGTCCGTGGTTCAAGTCTTGGCTGCAGTGGCGATGACATGTACTACTGACGAACCCTGATGAGAGCGAAACTCGAGTCTAGTGCTTCTGCTGTTCGAAAGGGGCCGACTGGAATGTCTATGGGAATGCGACAGCTGCGAACAACTGTGGGTGATGTTCAATTTGAGATTAAGAAGATGTTACTGAAAGCCATACAAAACCTCATTTGAGACTGTCCATACTTGTTGCAACCTCAACAGTTTCGTCGAGTAGAGTTTCTGGCGGACAAGTGTAACGGTTGAAATTAGAAGAAAGATAAGAAACTGGTGTCGGGTTTTTTGGTGGATTCACAAACAACAATAACCAACTTGCATGAAGCCCGCGACAGCTGTCTTAACCTTTCCCAAACTAAGCCATATTTACTTGAAGTGGTTTGGAATCCCTGCGCGTGTAGTAATCGTATCGGAGAACACAATGTGTGCAAAGTAATTGTGTCCTACTCTGTCTACAGGTGAGTGAAATCTCCTGGAGAATTGAGCAAAGTAGGTATTGGCACCAAATCAAATGTACGCGTTATGCCCGACCATTCTGCTCTAATTGGCCCCATATGGAATTGGTTAGGTTACACAGTGACTAAACTTGCAGTCAGTCAGACTTTGAAATTGTACCTGAACTGACAGTTATTCGCGCTGATACAAGAGGCAAAGTGCATCAACATTACATCGGTGATGTCGGAAACAGTATGAACAGAATGTATAAGCAATTACCATGGCACAGGTGGAGAGTGACTCAGTATTATGCTGTGACATAATACATTACTTTTTACTGTGCTATAAAATAACACGGTACGGATTAAGCTTCATAAATTGACTGGGATACACCCGATCTATCAACTTAATGTTGAGGAATTAAAATTGAATATAATTCACCTTTCACGTAAGGTAAGCCAACATGCTACACACTGCTGAAAGAAACACGAGGCTCGTATTTTACACCGATCACACTTCCACGATGCAACCACATTGATTGGTATACAAATGACTTCGTCTTAAGCAGGACCAAACTATTGATTTTCAGCTGTCGACAACATTTGTTTGTCAGTAATCAGTAGGTAACCCCATAGCCTCGGTGGGAGACACATTTACTGCCTGTTAATTTCACTCGATAATCTCAAGATTAGAACTGGTAGCTTAAATCGAAATTTTCCACATCAGAGAATATGCAGAGCAAGTTTTATTAAATATCACTCGGTCGTTACATTGATTAATAATCTGTATTTGGCATTTAGTTGCCTCTCTGGTACTCTTTTTACTAAACTTGACAACGTTTTTCCCTTCTGTGTGCATGTGCATGTGAAATTTAACTGACTGTTAATCGATAAGTTGGATGCCGTATGTCTACGTTATGGAATGACGGACTGATTAACGATTCGTTCGTAGTAAACATTATTTCCGCTGTCTTTTACTCATTTCCTCAGAGTTTCGTATCGCAGGTTACTGAGTACTAAGGACACACTACTAAATGTTAATTCCTTCGAAAGTACCCAATGAAGTCATGAGAACGACAAAGTAACGAACAAGACTTGTTTAATGTCTTTGATCATCAGGCTAAGTACGACACAATAAATATGAAAACAGTAGCTGCAGTGAGTCAGAAAAACGGTCAATAGAGGTTATGGACAGCGTGTTTGTTATCAGTTACGCAATCACTGTTCCAGATCGTGGGCTTCATTAATTGTAGGCCAGGGGAGACTAAGTGTCCCCACGAGCTTCTCCTGAGCACAGTGATCAGGGTTGCGTAATCCGATACTAATGGCCTCAGCAACGGTCAACATTCGGAATCTCACCATTTTTAATATATTCTTTGGCACTCGGTAAGCAATCTGAAGAGAGTCCTTCTTATTGACAGAATGATTAGAGTAAGTCAAGTGAGCAAAAATCGTGCTTAAAACCGTTTCAACTACACCTCTGTTCAACCACGCAGGACGACGTTCATGCACTCTGTCAGACAACCGCCTTGTAGTACGACCGATCTATGGTGTTCGACACTAGCAAACAAATGAGTACACACAACAGTTGGTTGTAGAACATGGAAGTTTGTCTTTGAGTTGTGACATCATAACGGGTGTTGAACAGAAACTCATGCACAGGTGAGCGGCAAGGTAGGTTGTTTCCAGTGACTTTTTGAGCTTTCCTGAGATGACTTCGACCATGAGATCACCTTTTAAAGAAATTCTGATAAACGCAAGTTTCTTATTCACAGGTGACTTGAGTTTCAACTCTGCCACCTGCATCGCCTTCTAAATGAAACGCATTGGGTAGCCATTCTGTATGAATACTTGTAGAAAGTCTAGTTCAGCTTGTGAAATGTCAAGGGCACATATCTTCAATGCCTTACGCGTCAGACATCGCATGAGGTTTCGCCTTTGATTAAGCGGAACGAAATTGTCAAAATGAACGTAGTGGCCACCTCAATTTTGTTTTCTGTAAACGCTCCGTCGGATTGAACAATCCTGTCTTCTTACTATGCCAACATCCAAAACATTTATCTGACCATGGTTGTCTGACTCCTGGGTGAATTTAATACTGCTATGGACTGTATTAAAAGCTGCCATAACTCTGTTCATGTTAGAATCCTCGTTGACGACCCGAAAAATATCATCAACTTAAAAGTAAATGTGAAATACTGACAAACTTACCCGCGTTCAAGCTGCCTAGTGAGATACAGCTATTTCGTCAATTTATCTCAGAGACGTTCGGTATGTGATCTTCGTAGAGTATAATTTTTATTTGTGGATGGAATAAATGAGATCCACTACTTGGTTTATAATCAAGGTTGTTTTTATTCAAGAATGTTGAACAAAGTAAAAAGTTTATAACAACGAAAGTGGAAGACACTGACCCATAGAGCTGCCAGAACAGACAGTGTCATGCGTGTACATACATCCCAGGCGGGTTTTAAACACATTCTTCTCAAATCCCATTTCGGATTCCGCTTGCAAGCGAAAAACAAAGAGGGAAACTTGATCCAAACAGGATGAAGAAGGATCGGTTCTGCTTGATTCGAACGTATGATTAGTGCCTCTCAGCTGAATAGGGCAGTGCAACTACAACTGTTTATGCGACAAATGTAACAGTCTATCCTCAGGGTACTATACATTACTTACCGGAGTCCAGCGTGTGTTCATACTTAGTGATTCACATGTAAGACAGCTGTAGAAGTGGGAAGAGCATTACGTTATTGAGAACGTTCATTAGAGCGGTATTATCTTCAGTGATGGAAAGAATTTCAAGTTAAAGGGTCCACATGGTTGGTTATTTTACTAGTATGATCCACGAGGATAACGGAGAAATTTCACACGCTAATTTTACACCAAAACAACCTGCTTGTGGTTTCCAAGGATGTCTCCGGAAGAAACGTAAGAGTCAGTTTCACTAGATGGAATGAAGAC
The DNA here is from genome assembly GCA_013368495.1 of Paragonimus heterotremus. Taxonomy (NCBI): domain Eukaryota; kingdom Metazoa; phylum Platyhelminthes; class Trematoda; order Plagiorchiida; family Troglotrematidae; genus Paragonimus; species Paragonimus heterotremus. The sequence goes on from LUCH01001399.1 coordinate 58,716, forward strand.
GTCATCCTTTTGTGATTATATACTTCCTGCAACAAAATGATCCCTTGATATAGTGTGATGAACAGCTAAGTTAAATGAGCGTTTATTTCAACGAGGCGTTAAGTTATGGTCAAAGCCCACAACGTGTGAATCACCAACAATGCGAGAGTTCGAACGAGTCATCACTCAGCAAGATCGGGCCAACCGGCGAGAAACAGAAGGCGAGAATCCACTACAGATAACTTTAACCTAACACGTGGAATCAATCAGAAGTAAAAACCAAGTTTGAATAGAAACCTCGTTACGCTGTGGACGGTAATTCCAATTCACAAACGCAAGCACACGGATGGCATGAAGCTAAACGAATTTGATCATATGAATCTCGCCTTATTTAGCGACTTTTGGTTGCAATATGTTTCCCATCTTTCATGACCGTGACTGTTGACTACCTGGAATGGTGGACAAGAACCTCTGGCTGGATATCTATAGAGAACAAATGGAGCATAATCATGAAAAAATAACAAGATGTGATGCGACAATAAAATCCGATGAAACTTCTGAAAATATTGGGATTGGTTGATAGGTGACATACCTCCTCCTATCAAAATCCATTGATATCAAGTGTGCTGGAATGACCATAAGAGTGAATGCAAAGAACAACAACGACGCCATATAGTTTTACTGCATGTCTCGGTGTGCGGAACACTACTTATCTAACGCAAGTGACAAAAATCCTAAATGGAGCATCTAAAGTGTTCTGATACTTACCTCATAACCATGCCTGCAGTTTCTTCAGTCATACTGGTATCGAAATTATTGTTCCTTTCTCTTCGAAGCCACAATGACGCACTGACGAGAGCACATTCAACAACCATATCCTTTTTGACCAGCTTTTTCGTAGGCACAGTGATCAGTAGTTTTTATGAAGAACAGACTCCAGCAGTCATGGAAAAACAATAGTGGGTTCACTTAATGGAGACAATTAGAGAGAAAATTCCCATCGTGATCAAAACGATATGAACAAGTATGAAAATTCCACTGGAGCAACTCAGTGTGATCAAGTTAGTTGGGATACATCAGTTGTATAAGCATGAGTTTCGGGATTCACATTCTGATTCTACCAATCCACTAAAGTAGTTGTGAGCTGTCTGTAAGTAATCCAGCTCCATTGTTCACTGCTTGGACTTAAGTAGTTTCACATCAGTCAAGCATAGGCGCATACTACTATATTTCTTCTCTTTGAAATGCTAAGAGTCACCGTTTAGCAACCAAAGGTGACCGCTAAAGGGCCAAGAATGGTAGCTGAATATCCAACTTACGTTAATAACCTTTAGTATACAGCTGTCATGAAATGGTCCTATCTGTGTAGACAACAGGATGCGAACAGTCTTAGATGATCGTATATGGACAGCAAAGCATCAAAGTTAAGTGCTGGTCGATTGGAAAAAATGCGACTACAGCATATCAAGTGTGCCATGATTGTCACGAAATCACTGTTAAAACACCTGTATAGCAAATGTTTGTCGTTCGACTCAAACATCAGAGGAACCTGTAATTGGTATATGTTTACCCGATTGCTCTATCACTTGTCCCGTATAAAAGTATCTATAATTCGAATTAAACTGGAACTGTTTCTACAAATCCCTTTCTTCCAATTCTGCTGCGTTTTAGCTAATCCTGAAATGGCGTTAACTAGTCATGTTGGTAATGGAATCAGTACGCAACAAATTCTTGTGCAGTAATTACACATGACCTCGTCTGTTTCAGAATTTAACAGTTAATCAAAAATTATCAAAGAAAAGCAATTTTGCCGAAACCATCATCCAAAGGCATGGTTGTTTAACATTGCAACGATTTGCAAATTCAACTCTGTGCACATGCTCTGACCCAAAACCTCCTTATGCCCCCGGTCAAACTAAGTCCAGGAAGTGCCACCTCACATTGCGACTGCAGTGAACACTGCACGAGTAGATCCGAAAGATCCACGATTTCATGAACACACGTCTAAGTGGGTTTAATGGAGTCTATGCTGCCGGAGAACAGCTTTTTCAATGAGACAAGCGGTTGCTAGACACGTTCTGATTAATAGCCAGGCCGAGACCTATAGTGTACATTCAGAATCCTGTTAGGCTATTCCTATCCCTTATTCCAACGTTAGGGTACAGATCACAGATAAACCAGTCAAGCCAGGTTTGTGAATCCAGAAACCGCTGTTAGAGACATTTTTTAACGATGTGACTGATGGTACACATACACACAGTTGTTGATTGTGTAAGATGATTTATACTGTCAAAATTTGCCACTGATGGTTCGAAACGATTAAATCTACGAGGTTTCGTGTTCTAAATATTTTGCTAAAATTTCCGACCAACATTAACTATTTTGATCACCGAAAAGTGGTTGAAGATTTCTAATTATCTGTGCCTACAACCCATCCCAATTGACGTTAATTCCCCTATTTCCATCAACGTTTCAGCCAATCCATCACTAGACTCCAGTTTTGCTCTTGTGTAACAGCATATCAGAGGTGTATAGTCTTGCCGCAAGCGAGAATGCAGCTGAGGTCATAGTTCCGTGAGACAGCAGCACTGACCACTGTGATATTTAAACCTGTTCATGCAAACAACTAAACTATTATACGCAAACGTTCAGCCATATTCGCTTGTGAGTAGTCACTAGGTTGACCGATCACATCGTGGACAGACGCAGTAACTGTTCGGTTGGGTGAACCCACGTGCTATTTGTCCTTTTCCATTTATGGCAAAAGACATCCTTAAACTTGCTGAACGGAATTCTAGTTAATTGCTGTGAGAGTTTGGTCGCGGCTAACTGAACGTCAGCAAGAATAGTTTTTGCTATTGCAACTTCAATGGAAGCCTTAAACATAGGGTCTTCGATTAGTGTAAATAAGTGTCAGCTATATCGACTTTCAAAACGATGGGAATAATCTGAGTATTATTTAAAGACGAAAGTAGGTGGGCCAGTGTATATGATGATCACACTTGATGTGATATAAGTGGGGCAGTGATCAACACGATTACCCCATAGAATTGTGGCACTGGTTTGAATTCCAGACTTAGCAAGGACGAGTATTACTGACGAACTCGAACAAGGAGGAAACTTGAGCCTAATACTTCACTAGATAGAAGCCAGTTGTAAATTCTATATGAACGAGAAACCTATATATCATAACGAGTAACGTGAAACTATCAACTGAAACCAGTATTAGACTGCAGAGATTGGCAGTAGTGCGACGGTTCTATAATTTGTCTTCAGTAAATGGTTGATGAGACAAGCTTAAAAGATTACACAGCATGTGAGCACGTCGCATCTTGGTAGGTCGAATTAGACTATTCACGTGACACAATTTCAATGCTTTTCCAATTATACAGGCATTGGCTTCTTCGTACGCTACCGAAGCTACCCGATACAGATCTCGAAATATTTGTTATCAGTCTCTGTGGACCCAACCAGTAGGTCCCAACCTCCCAGTTCCCAGAGCGGCTCAGAACTCGATTGTCACCGACCGCGATCCCGATCGAACATTGTGGCCCAGTGAATCTGAAAATGACATGGCTTCTTCGCTCAATCGGCCACCCTCAGACGATGCAACAGCCCATGGACCCGGTGAGTTCTCATTTCCATTGACCGTCATCTTCGTTCTTTGACAGTTACGTCGTTGTTGACTAATTTTGTTCTGTTCCAATTCGTGAGTACTCTATGATCACTCATATGTAAGCTAATCAACACGGTAATTTTGATCCTTATTGTCTCTGCCGCATCAAGTCAAGCTGAACATTGAAAAGTTTGAAAAAAATCAAGATGCGCAGTAGTTCGTTCTAACCCTAGCAAGCTAAAATGTTAGTGAAACAGGTGAGTTAATGTAGGCTGAATAATTTAGGAATCGTTGGCTCTAGTTCACGGTCCGCCTACCAACTGGCCTTGGCTGCATGCTTCCTGTTGGATGTTTTTTGTTCGTAAACACGTGTCAGTAGTTTTTTCTTTGCTGAAGCTATTCTCATTTGTCCCCATTTTGTTCTAATTGGTTGTAACACTCCAAACCTATATTGGAATTCTTTAGTTCACCATAATGTATGGTTAGTTACTTCATGTCGAAGAACTGAGCTTGACTCTTCAAAATACCTGGCTTTGCACATTCTGTTGGGCAACCACTCGAACACACATTGATTTGACCTTGTAGACAAAGCACAAACACCTGGACAATAGACCATTATCAGAACTTGTTAATTATACTGAGACCATTGACTTCGTTAAACTGGTTGAGAAGTTCGAATCATAGAAAATCGGATGTGATAAACATGTGTTTCCGGTAATTCTTCACCAGGTCGTTACAAGTCCACAAACTATCAAAAGTAAATTCATAAGAAAGAGAGAGGCAGTAAAACAAATTAGAGGACTGATTGATCACAGGAGCCAAAATCAAAACTCTCGAACATTTGACATTTACTCATTGCAGATTGTTTTGTGTTTTACATGTACAAAACCTTGCCACAATTGGGCCAATGGCTTAACCCATGGTGGTCACAGCAAGATGTGCATCAATTTCTTTCGCCAACACAGGACTTATGTACGTTTGTCTTCGGTCCCCCACTTAGTACTAGGCGTATGCTATAGATTATAACATCCCACTGGTGTAAGCTTCAGTTGTAACTCTCCCGGCAGGTTCTGCGATCGAGTAACACCTGTTTCATTGTCAAGTATAAGTTTTACACGGCGGTTTAGCTTCTACATGTTGCCAACCGATAACAGTGCCTAAATGATTGAGCTGACGGACACTGGGAAGGTATGGCTAGCTATACTTAATTCACCTGGCTTATGTTTACGATATACGGGCGATGAATACGAACTCAGCCATCCGAAGAATTAAAAACCCACAGCTATACGTTCAAGTCTTGAGTTCCCTGAAACGGGGCGTAAGTGTGAGCAATTGCCTTAACAGTGTTGTTTGTCCACGAATGCAACTGCTTTTCATGAGTCAATCAATTAACTCAAGATGGTTGGGTAGTCGAAACACGATGCATATTAGTCAAACATAAGAGTACACAAGTTCCAAGGAAAACATGGTATATGTAAAATTGATTTATATAGGATTTTTAGACATTTAGATTTATTAGGGGGTAATTGTGCAATGCTTAAAAACGAAGACGCTTTGAGAATGAACGCTGTATCAATTCGTCTTACTTTGAAACCTGGAAGATCTGGTACTTTTCGGCACCAGCTGTGAAACCTTTTCTATAACCACATGCAAAATGCTAGTGGACTTGAGGTAGCAGACATTCTACCCGGAGCGTATCAGCAAACGCTTAATGCGCACACGAGAAGCATAGCTGCGTTCGTCAAAACGGAGGTATTTGCACTACCTAGATTGCGTTTATCTTTTCCACCACTTCAGTGTATTCCTATTACGGTGGTCTAGTTGCACTTGTTGACTCAAAGTAATTAAACAGCCGTTAGTATATGCCCAAATTTAGTTTTGAGATTAAAACTTGGTGTGTTAGTTTTCACTCTCTGATTCACTGTGCCAGATTGATCCAACTACTTAAAACTCTGAAGAAGTGAGGCAATATCAGGGAAACCCCAGGGTCATTTAAAATAGACACTGAGTTCGCTGAGGTAATATCAATGCATCCTGAAGCGGAAGAATTATAGGTCTTCTGCAAAAGTGAACCGTATACACACTCGTCTTGCTCCCATGGACACTTACTATGATGCTGTTATGTTACACCGTCGTAACTCAGTTTTAATTTATCTAAATAGCGACATAAAATGAATAAAACACCTTCTTCACAGTCTCTTCTGTTGTCACAGTCTTTCAGCTAGGTAACCTTTGTCTTCTAAACTAAGAATTAATTTCAAAGTAGCGCTGCTATGAACGCATTAATCTCAGCTATCCGTTTCCAGTTCTCTTGATGGCGGCTCCCAAAATCATATCAACTACTTCGTAAACACAAGCTTCATGAATTGAGTGCAACAAAATCTAATTTATCAACGTCCGTCAACACCATCATTCAGATGTTGTTACCAACTGACTACAAGCAGGAAACAACCAGCTGTGTAAAAAATTTTACGCGACAAATGCCACCCAGTCACAGGTTTGTAAATGAAGTCTACACCACTGGGATTTTATAATCTATGCCGCATATCCAGTCATAAACTGAACAAAAACAATCTTTCTGTTAAATCGCTCCTGGCGATTTATCATAATTCATTCAGTAACGCGTAATTGACAGTGCCAATAACGCTTATTCAGAGAGTCCAGCTAAAGTGATTATCTTCCAGTCCAACATTGTCAGAAAAGGCAATCGAAAAGAATGTGGTTCTACAGTACCGCTGACAGAATTACAGTAAAGCTGTTCTCTTCCACTCTGAACATGAATTAACCAGACACACGAATTATCCAACAGAATGGGGGTTCAAAATGAAGCAAAATGGACCAGAAGTGACTCAGCAAGTTGTCACTAGTCAACCGGAAATTGACTCAATAAAACAATCGACTGCAGATGAAGATGAAGGCGTGTCAAAAACCAAGAAAAGTTTCAATAGGTAAATAACGACAGATATAAAAAGGAAGAAAGCAGACATATTATATATGAGATCATGCTACGAAATTCATCATGACTGTTTACTGTACACACCAAAGACAAATATAGGCTAAGTAAAAATCGGCTTTCTACAAACAAATCAAACGTGTCTGAACAAACCCAACGTTCCACATCATAGCAAACATAAGACGACAAACGTATTAAACTAGCTTCAGGAAATTCAACACGTTGCCTGGGTCGCCACGATCCGTCACAGTAGCCCGTAAAGATCTTTATCCAATTGGCCGAAACCCGGGTGTCACGTCGTTCACCGGTTTCACCTTCGTTCCCTAACCCACCCGTCAGTCGCTGGTTCTCAGACATTCCTCTATGCACATATCCGTTTGGACAAATAAGTCTCGTCCTTTGTAACACAACTGGATAAAAATGAATGGATTTTGACTTGGTTGTGGCTGATCTGCGCTATCGGACTTGTTTTGTCTAACGATGTAAACTTGCAAACAATGCATAAAGCATTTTTATCACCAATCCGAGTATTACAGTGATGCTATGGCAGTGGCAACTGTTTCATAAATCCTGCTGTCTAGCCAATCCGTTTGATGTTGCTTGATTCGTTTAGATAAATGCTTAGTCACACGACATGTATTCCACTGAACAACAGTAAAAAATGCGTGCACATATCTGAATTTGTCCTGGATAGTACTTCTGCCTTATAGATTGAAGTTCATTATTATCTCAATAGCGAACCGGCCTGTTTACGCAACGGCTGGAAACGATTTTAACCATGTGATAAGGTTGACCACTGACTGACTCATCTACTTGGCTCCTCGCAATAGAACCTGCAAAAAAGTTGGCTGTTGTAGGGGTACGCTTATGGTTGACCGGATTAACCTTATTATGCCTCGTTGTGAAGTGATCAGTGTATTCGTTTCTCATCTCACAGTAGCAATCGACTGCACCTACTTTTCTAGAACTTTCGCCGGGCACTTTTCTCTTAGTCTACTTGTTGGATAACGAAGATGTCTTTTTCTCTCTGGAAGGCACGAATCTGTGAAAATATGCATCACCGGTAGACTCATTTTTCATCGGGACCGTTTACACACTTACTGGACGCCTAACCTTGGACCTTAAACGAACCGCCACATTCTCCCTCTGGGGAATACGATAAGGATTGATGGGTCCCATCGAACGTTTGTACCGCGAGCGCAATATTAATGTTCTCGGGCAGCGTGGCAAACACGATATTGGCATTTTTGCAGCGTGTTCTTAATTTGTTTTTGTAGCCGTTGTGTTTCTAGCTTCCCTACTGAATGTGTCTGTTAAACGTGGACCGCCAGGATGTCTCAGTGTTACCACCGTTTGTTTGTCCTAACAACTCATCGTTGAAGAGGATGTTCAAAAAATATAGTAGGAGAATCGCCTTCAATGTAACTGGTGGAATATGGAACTCCTCTTTTGTTTCTGAAATATTTCTAGTAGTGCGACATTTGTAAGCAAAGGATAAACAACCAAGAAACTCGTATGATAGTTACCTATATTTCCCTTCTCCACAAACTCAACAAAAGTGACTGTTGTGCATATTATGAGGACTGGGGCATTGGGGCATGTCATAGATTGAGCAGAGTGATTAGACACCAAACATCAAAATGCCTAAAGCGACACAAGAAGTAGGCAGCCGTAACACAGTCTCAGGTCGACTGGGTTAGGCCAACTGGTTTGCATATTTCACGTATACACTATCTACCAGCGGTTCGCACAAAAAACCAATCCGTTAGGCACATCCTAGGCATTCACAGGTTACTTTGACGTACATAAATGCGTTGACCGAATGAGAAAAGGGAATCCATCCTTGACCAAATTTATTGCACAAAGATCAATAAATCATGGTATAAAGCTGAGAAATACCTCTTTTAAAATCATATCAAATTTGATTCAAAGAGAATTATAGAGTGATTATAGTGCAGATGCTGTTGAAAACGTTTCAGCAAGTTTGATTTTGTGTGAAACGGCTCAGAAAGAATGGTTGACGCTAAGTTCAATTAGTTAAGAGTCTGCAACTGAAGAATTGCGAATGGAGAATGAACGTGATTGGATAATGCAAGCAAAAGTGCGAAACGGTTGGAGCAAACAACAGTGGGCCAGAAGCAGTTGTGAATGGTTGACCAAAGTTTCGTTCTAACATATTTACAAAGGAACATCCAGCGAACATCGCCGAATGAAAAACGTCTCAATGTGGGTTAGTGGAAGTAACACATTCCAGTCCAAAAAAGGGTATGCATCTCCAGTGAGCTCTAATAAGAGCGAAACTTAAGTCCGGTGCTTCCTTTCGGTGTGGGCTAGCCAACAAACTTATCCGAGTGAAATTACAGCGATCATGTATGGGTGATCTTCCAGTTTAAAAAATACAACTCTCCAAAGTTATCATCAAATTAAGTTCAGTTTACCCTTTGACCACATTAGGGTGTTCCACAAATTGGAAATTAATATCACTAGATGTTTCTTTATGTTCCTTCTAGGAGGATTAAAGCGCTGACAAAAATAAACGCTCTCTTTTCTAATGAGCATATTCAAGCAACAAATACCAATTTTTCCTCAAGGATGATTTCCGGCATTCACCGCACAGTACTTTTCCACTGTTCCATTAGCAGTGACACTGACGTTTATTGATCTCGCCCATGAGTACACGATCAAGAGGCAGTTGGTTTGCACAATTGGAGTCCCCGTCATTCGTACGCACTAGCTCATGCAAAAGGTAATTTTTAGGATTACAACCTAACAAACAAGATAGTGACACTAAAGTCCAAACTCTGTTGTTGTCATTTTTCCAGACCTATCTGGCTCGCTGTCGTGGGATTCAAAGTCTTCAACTTATTGTCCTCGATGATCAGTGTTATCTGCGCTTTCTTTTCAGCTATTTGGATTAGGCATGGGTGGACACAGTACACATTCAGGTCTCCTAACTTCATCTGATAACCGTTTTAATCAAAATTGAAAAATCGCTAAGATAGGACAACGGTGAAGCTGCTCTATACAGTTTCTATCCGGCTAACCACAGTGGATGTCTATTGTCTATCCAGGCAGCAGTTGTTCTTCTTTGTTCTCTTTCATCTTTGTGGCTTATGTCTCTGGTTGCGAAATATGCATTTTCTCATCACAATTAAGGAATTTCCAAAAACTGAGCACAAGTGTTCTGATTTGCCCGCTAGAAACATGGTCATCCTCAGGATTAATTGATATGACATGTTCACTTGACCAGCGGGTGAAGTAAGGTACTCGTCTGATGGATTACCAGGCTACAGAGGACGATTATTCAATGTTGGAAGACAATAAGCTGTAGTGGGCCACTCTTCTCAGATACACGTAGCATGTGGATGAATGCTGAACAGTTTTTGAATAGCATAGAAAGTCGATACGCATGTGATCAAATAGAGTTTGTTTAAAATCGGTTGGCAGTTAGAAACAACCCTTAATGACATGTGTTGAATGTGTTTCATTTCGCACTAACACGCTTCTTCAGATCAGATTAATTAGTTACAACGTTTTGAGTATATAATTTAAGCAAGACTTGAGACATCACTAGGTATATCAGAATGAGGGTATAAAACATCAAAGTAGACTCCTAACAGTAGCAAGCATTTGGCCAATCTGGTCTTAGATACAATTGTCTTCGAGAGAGAGAGAAATTCATATCTTGTGGTGCGGAATAGAGCTTGTTTTGTCTACAAAGCAGTCAGTTCGTCTTGAGTCCGTGATTCTTCGATCCAGACTCTGATAGATCCTGACATTTAACTGTGAACTTCCACAAAGTTCCCTCACATTTTTCTTAACCTTGCTATTCCCCAAAAAACGTCAGTCTTAAATGAAAACACCCCTTGGTAGTGAATAGTCCCAGTGACTACAAGTGAAGTGCATGGATGCCTACGCAAAGTAGTGGAACCCACGAGCTGCGAACAATTGTCTGGACTATCTTTTTGAGACTTTAGTTCCAGTAGGTTGGCGCACACAACTATGGATTCATATCCTGGACCATGGAGGATGCTTGGAAATCTGCGATCCAACAACAGACAGCTAATCGATTTAAAGTTATGAGAAAGGGAAGAGTAACAGTGAGAAAACGTAACGTACAGCACCCCGTTTTAGGCAATACTGAGTGGACAACAAAATGTGTGAAAACCGAAGTAAGAGTGCAAACTAGTCAGGCGGAAACGCTCGACTATGATGAGACAACTATTACATGGTTCGTGGATGTCCTGAAAACCGCATGGGATGACAAACAAAGATTGTCAGGCAGACAAAAGATGTTGTTGTCCGTGCATAATATGTGATACTGCCTCATTTTTCTCGACATGTATGTCTCAGAAATGCATGTTATATCACTACAGACAGAAAATCGACATTATCGGATCTGTGTGATAAACACTTGGCTGTTTGCCGTCAGCAGACTGAAGTATGAGGCGAACATCATTTGCAATATCCGGGGTTGAATGATTTGGAAAACGAGCAGAAGTCGAATGGCACAAAAATTCACGGTTTACTGAACAACGGCAAAACAACTCCGTGTTCGTTAGGTGACCTTGAACGATAGATTAACATAGCCTTGACTCTAATATTTCGCTTGAATGGCTTGTACGGTATTGTATGATTATTTTTTAGGACTTAAGTATTGTTTAGTTTCAAAAGAAATGCAGATAGTCCTATGTAACCTAAACCTCACAGCATTCAGACACAACGCAGACACCAGAGCTTACATGTCCACCGTTCCAAGACTTGTGCCGGCGCGACTGTTAATCCTCTTTTAGGGTCGATCTACACTCCTTGCCAATCAGTGTTTTGTTCCGCTTCCAACTGTCCACGTGTTCAAGTAACCGAGTCAGTTTTTGCCACCTCGAGCTGTCTGACTGTAAATAAGCACAATGAAAAAGATATACAATCAAATGTATTGATCCATACTGTCATTACAACTTTCTTTGCTTTGCACTAGTGATCATGCTCCACGAGTTTAGTGCCTTCATCCGCTTTCTTTCGGTTAATCACATAATATGTTTCCCATTATTCAAATGGTATAATTCAGGTTGGTCATCTAACCTACACGGAAAACGTCAATCGGATGCATCGATTGTGTCCGACGTGCACAAATCGGGACCTGGCCAACGTGAAACCATTGAGTTCCCACTGACCCACACAGTAGTCGGAGAAGAAAAACGTCCAGTGCATTCGGCCAGTGTCTCTGTTCTTGTCGTAGTCATCAGTGTTATTGTACTGCTTGTCGGCATCGGACTATGCTGTCTGTTGCTGGTAGTGCACCGACGACGGAAGAGACCTGAGATTGACGGCCGGATTGTTCATAGCCGAACCAAACCATGGACCACAGACAGAAGTGAAAGGTGGCATTCAGGTCGTCCTGCTTATTCATTGCTCAGTTGGATTGGGTCGAAGAAACGTGGTTCTCGTCGTCGTTTGTCTAATTCGTTCAACTTGATCGATAATCACGGGCCCCCTCCTGGAAGTGGATCGATTGCGGCCAATTTGCCTGTCTCGTTGCCACCTTACAGTACATCTGCATGTTATGAAGATTCAGTGGCCAGATTTGGTGCCGGTGAGATGATGCATAAAATAGGACCGAATGGCACGACTGCTTCATATAACAGCTCCATGGACCCACTTGGTTGTCATTCACAATTTGGCAGTCTGCGTACAGACCCTGTTCGACATGAGCTGACTCACATTGGAACTCCAGAGTCTCCAAATGGAACCCTGTACACCGGGGGCTTGCATCGCGTGAACTCAACTTGTTTGGGCTATCAACCGTTAGCTTCATCTTCACCCACTAGCATCTATGCCACGCAGGTGCCTGATCTTTCCGGATTCACTGTGGGAAGTCTTAAATCCGTTCACACAATGGGCTCTAAAAGTACATCAACTCAAGGCAACTTTACCACTCTGGGGATGAACTGCACGAATCCGATGCTTTCCACCCTTGGATCCAGATTACCGGAAACGGGTAAGCGTTCAACTATTTGTTGATGAGACATTTTTATTGTCGTTCGGCATGTCACTTCTAAGATGCAATGTGAATCGTAAATTTTAAATAGCCGAGGATATAACCGTTTCCTTCTAAATGTGCATAAAATAATCGTTGTTACTTATTCCTTACAGTCACTGAAATGTTGGCAAAACGCAGCTGATAAACATTGTTTCAGGCTCGAGTGCACATGATGGATCTATGTCGATAGAACGGCTGATGAACACTGATTCGAAATGATCTCCAAAAACCAGTCCACCCAGTTGTCACATGGAAAAAGGAACATTAGATATAAGTGGCTTAATACGATACTAAACAAAACCGTAATAAATAAGATGATAATGATCCCAAGTTGAACATCACACACAATTGATCGGAGCTATCGAATTACCATAGATTTCCCAGTGGACCCCTTTCAAAAAGAAGCACTAGACTCCAGTTTCACTCTTGTTAAAACTCGCCAGTAGTGCGTATCCTCGCCAATGCCGGAACTAGAAATCTGACCATGCTTTTATGAGGCAACCGTGTTGCCCACTGCGCCACTGACCTCACATTAGACAAGACTGAATTATCATATGTGAACGCTCAACCACTTTCGCTTATGAGTAATGGTCAGGTTGCCCGATCGTCTCGACGTGAGACACAATTACTGTCTGTTCATTCTAATCGACAACCGCGCCATTAAGATTTCCCAGACAGGTCCAAATCTCGGATCTCATTAAACCTGCTAGGCGATATTTTAGATTACTGATGAGTAGTCGGGGATTTGGTTAACTTCAAGTTGAACATCACCCACAATTGAGCTCTAGTGAGAGCAAAACTCGAGTCTAGTGCTTCTTTTCAAAAGGGCCGACTGGAAAGTCTACGGGATTGCGACAGATGCGATCAGTTGTGTGTGATGTTCAACTTGAAATTAACCAAGTTTCCGACTACTCATCAGTAAGATAATGATCAACAAGCCCTAGCTGTGAGCTCCATCATTATAAGATTCTGTACCGTGCCAATAGGCAAAATTAAACACATTACGTCCAGTAAGTACTAGATAATGCAACGAACGCATAGCAAAATGCATAAAGTTGTGTTAGGTTCAAACAAGAATGAAAAGCCTTATAAAGGACATTTTGAAAGCAAGAAAGTTAATAGACCAACAAGTGAACGGAGATAACATGAAATCGGTTCGATGCAAACAAGAACATTAATTTCGGCCTCCATATTAATCTGGGCCTTTTCAGTCAATCTTTTCTTAGAAGAACCACTACACTCTTGTTATTACTCATCGGTGATGGGGATTAGAATTCCGTGTACGCTTTCTTGGGACAAGCTTGTTGATCACTGTGTTAAGGAACCCACAATAAGCAACGACCGAATTATCGTATACGAACGCTCGACCACATTCGCTGGTAAGTACTACTCCGATTGCCCGCTCGCCACTAGAAAAGGCAGTAGCATTTCCGTCAACTCCAACTGATGGTCTAACCGTCAGGACTCTCTAGTTAAGTTAGAACCATAAAAATATTTAAACCTGATGAAAACCATATTGTTTATTGACGAGTAGTATGGAGTTTTTTCGGGATATTCCCAGTTAAACAGAAGTAACGGTTATGTTGGATTATTCTTTCGCGAACCACTATAATTAAAAGGGTTTCATCTAAACATATCACAACAAAAGACCGCATAGTTCATGTGACATTACAGGCAAGCATCGAAATCCACACAACCGGTCAGATCAGGACAAGATGTTTGCTGAATTTTACGTCACACAGTCATGTTCAAATACACTTGTGTGATTTAACTGGCTACGATTAATCTGTGGCCAAGTGAGCCACAAGGACTGAAGATATATTCTGCGGCTTGGGTTACGGTTAAGTAATGAAGTTGCCATTGTTCATCCAGTTAACAGGATACGCTGGTGGAAAGTCTGAGATTACTTTCTAGTTGAACATCGTTTACATTTGACCGCAGTCGCAAGTGTCATGTAAACTGTCCAGACAGCTTCTATCGAAAAGTTAGATTGTTTGAAGATAACTCCACAGACAGCTCTAATTGTTTTCGTGACATCCGTGCAACAGTCGGTATCGGTGGGTTGTACCAAATAACGATAATTATTGAGCTTCGGTGACTGGTTCCACTCTAGGCTGAACGATGTCACTCGATCCGCTGTAACAAGTGTCTAGTCATACAACGAACCTATTCTACTCTGCATTCACAGTAACAGACTAGCACTGATTGGTTATGAACCGGTAGGTTGTCTTTCAAGTTCAGTCTTGGCATCATTATTGTAGTAAACAAGCTTCCGGAGGTTGCCAGTGGAAAGGTACGTCTAAACTACAGATAGATGCGATAGCTGAATTAATTTGTTGCAAAGTTCGTTCTAAACGAAGGCTTTACAAACATTGCTTTCCCCTCAATTATAGACCCTATACAGAATGTTTGTAATCATAACAAATTGTGGACTCGCATCGATAAACCATTTTCTCTAAATCGTTCTTTGGAGCTTGTATTAAAAATCACTCATAGGTTATCTCATCTTTTTCAATCCGAAAGATGGATCAGTAGAAGCTGATTGAATATTTCATCTTAATGATAGAGCTACGAAGTACTGTGTGTTTTACAGGTTAGAAAACCTCCAGGAGCGACTGATACGACGATGTTATCTTTCACAAGAAGAGTGAAATACAGGCAAACAGGATATGAAAAGTAAAAACAACTTGAATCCACGTTCCACTGTTGTTCTTTTTGTTGGATAGGTCAATTACTAATGGGGGCTACAGAGAGGTGTCCGTGTTGTTGGAGAAAATACACGCTGGGAAACTTACACAGTGATGATGTCACCTGGCTTGGTGATAAAACTTTTGCAACCTAAATGCCAAGCTCGGCAAACATACCAATCCGGAGCCGTTATTTCGTTGAATGCCGATAGAAGAATGTGATGATCAGAATAGTTGGAGGTTATAAACTTTTAGTTGATTGTGTGAAAAAGTGTCGAGTGCATAGTGACAGTCATAACGTGAAGCACCGTTTCGTTGTGTCTCCAGGAACTTGGCAGATGGTCCTCGGAGCCGATTTTCTGACTACAGCGGATGTCATGATCGGCTTGAAGTCCAAAAGGTTGTCAATCAGATATAGTTGCCTGATACTCAAAAGACGGCAACAGAATAGCTCTAACCAAATGCGCATGACCAAGACCTCTTTTGCACAGTCTCTTTGGTACAGTCCACGATCGAGAAATGCACTGAGTTATTCATAAACGACGACAATCCGTACTGATTGTGCAACTGGATTGCACCGGGACAGTCTGACATCACGGACCTCATAGAGTATTGGTGCGTCTTGGGGAGGAAGTAAGCCAGACACAGAAAATGTTGAATGAGAATGTCATCGAAGAAGTCAACAGTGAGTACAATTTGTCTGCTCTCCAGGTGATAAGGTCCAAAGAGTAAGACTGCTCTGGTACGAAGTTTAGATGGTTGAATAAAACAGTACAGGACACAGTTATGTCAGTGTCGTCTGTTGGTAAGTTTAAACAAGTGACGTTGTTCACATAGTTGGATTTACATTCCGGATACTAGCAGGTGGCAGTCAAACCCGTGGGTCGTAAAAGAAACCGTGTTCATAGTGGATATGAAAAACAACATTAATTCAGATGCTTGCTGTTCGGCCTAGCTAGTTTACCCTTCAGATTTCAACATTTCATGACTCATTTGGTAAAACAGACGGATGATGTGGCAATTTGTCGAGATGACGTGACATACAATTACATTGAATTTGAATATGCTGCCCCTCCAGATGCTGCATTAAAACGAATTCAGAACTTCGCATTTCGGACCATCACAATTCGGACGGTCGTTGGAGGTGTCACTGGAACACAAGTTAGATCAAGGTGAAACCAGGCCCTTGCAAGAGAAAATAATGACAATTTGAGAAGTCGTGTCTCCGTATACTAAGATTAGACTGAGACAAATTCTGGGTCGAGCAGGGTAATGCAGTCAGCTCGTGAAGAATTTTCATCCCACTACTTCACCATTACACAAACTCCTCTGAAGATGACTAGCAATTTAAGTGGGCTGACGAAGCACTGAAAGCGTTCAATCGAGTGCGACAAGAATAGCACAAGCAACAACTGACGCTGAAATTTCAGATTACCAAAGCAACTTCCATTGTAGTAGCAAATGTAAATGACCGTGGCATTTGGGGGTAGTACTCAAGCGGAAGGAAAGAGTAATCGAGTATATCAGCAGAATACTGGCGTCACCAGAGGGGAGGTATTCAGCCGTTGGGCACTGAATAAGTGGAGGTCGTGCAGACGGACCGTAAACTTCCAGAGTAAATCAGGAATGCGAAGGACCCAAGAAGCAAGTTGGCCCGATGGGCACTGCGTTTACAGGAATAAGAGTTTACTTTCCTTGGCATGGCAAATGTGTCGCTGACTTTTTCTCGACCACAAGTAGATGACCAACTTCCCTAGGTGACGTTTAGAATCAACGGTTTAGTAGTGCAGCAGGTCCCTAAACATTAGTGTGTCTACAATGTCAGGACAAGATTTTCCGGAAGGTGGTTGACGCTCTGACACTTGAGGATTTCGGAAAATACCATTGTTAAGGACCTTGAAACAATCATTTCCAAACGGACAAGAGTTCACCTCTATAGTGGGAGGCAGTAACTTGGCAGCAGGACGATGGCGGCCCCTGCGTTGTGATCATACCGAGACGAATTAGAAGGAAACTGGTAACACATTGCTATAGAAAATTGTACACACTTGAATCACTAGAAAGTACAGTATAGGGGGGAAGGTGTATGTCGGCCGAAGGTGAAAAACGAAACGACTCTTTACTTGCTCACTTGCTAACAACGTTAGTTACTGAAAGATAACAACAAGGAAGCCTAACAACCATCAGGGTCAGTACGTGCATCCGCAATCAGGGAACTCTGATGTGTACATCTTATGGACTTAGTTCCACTGAACTCTGACGGTGACCAGCACACTTAGATCATGAACTAATATTGTATCCCTTGAAATGAGATGACTGGAGTTCTATATACCAAAAGGTACGAACAATGCACAAACAGCGGAGTACCAAACGTTAGCCTGACAGATCAGGAACCGTGCTAGAAATTCCCAACACGCATGCAGCAGATAAGAATAAAGGGTACATGGACATCATATTCACAAACA
The DNA here is from genome assembly GCA_013368495.1 of Paragonimus heterotremus. Classification (NCBI taxonomy): domain Eukaryota; kingdom Metazoa; phylum Platyhelminthes; class Trematoda; order Plagiorchiida; family Troglotrematidae; genus Paragonimus; species Paragonimus heterotremus. The sequence goes on from LUCH01001399.1 coordinate 76,453, forward strand.
AATAAACTCATTGAATGTAACAACTGAACAACTGAGGAGTGGTTATCAGCAAAGGAAGGCGATTGGAAGTTAGCATTATCATTGATGTTATTGGCCCGCCGTGCGTCTCTTCAGGCCAGTACGAAGAAATTTCTATTTCAGTTGATGTACGGTGGAACCCCTGAACTTTCATTGGATCAGAACACTGGAACACGATCACAGTGCGGTGTTCGTACCAGAGGATTAATCATCGGAAACTGAAGAACCAGACGAACTCTGGAGGCGTCATAGGCAAGCATAAAAGAGTAATCAACTACTTAACGACTCGGCGAGGCTGGAGTGTTTAATCCAGGAGAAGGGAGGAAATGTCAAGATAATCGGAACACAGGTGCCAGTGGTCTTTGTTAAAGAAATATTCTGTTTATTTGGGAAGGTCTATATGTAATATCTTCTAAGTGGTGCCTGATATACACTATCAAGAAGAAACGAGCGCATCGCAGTGAGTTGGCAAAGTGACAGGACAAAGCGGCAGAGCAAACCAACAAACGATCGTCGAGAAAAAAGCTAACATTGTGTTGGTCGGAAATAAGACGTCAGTAGCTGACAACGAGTCACTGAACTTCAGAAGAGGAAAAATTGTATAATATGCAGCTTTGCTTGTGAGTAGTGTAGTACGAGTCGAACGCTGGGGAACTAATAGATAGATCTGTGCTAGCAAGACCCGGAGCGGGAAACGACTATTAGAAACACGTGAATGCACTATGTAGAAAATGTCCTCAGAAAGATTGCTGCTGTACCACTGCCCAGGATGTTAATAGAAGCTGACCGTGCAAAATAGTGTTTATTTTCGTTTATGTGTATTTTGCGAATCTGTAATAGATGTTTTCCAATGAATAACCACCCAGACCAAGCTCTTCTTTAATCACAACAACATGAACCAGCTGAGAGAACAACAAAACAGGTGAGGGAGGGAACATTCCGATAGACGCACATCCAGCGGTGCTTTGAATCTTCAGGTTTGTTTGTCAGGTAAACAGAATACTGTATTGAGAAGACCACTAAGGCGTTCACAATGTACAGTAGTTAGAGTGAGACGTTAATCGAGTTGTCAGAATAAACATGAGAATTCGCCAAGAATGAATGTGCAACAACCACTGCATGAACTGAGAATAGAACCACGTGATTAGCACAAAACGTACAAGTTTCGGGATGAGTATCAAAAGTATTTCTGATTCAGGTAAGAGGGAACCCGTAACAGATGGTGGTCAGTTTATATCAACCAAATCCCCTACAGCTTATCAATAGACAGAATAGACAATGGTAACAAAAGGGCTGGCAGTCAAGTGGTTATGAAAAAGTTTTAGAGTCCAACAGGAAATGAAAATTAGTTCTAAAGGCCAGCCAGCCTATTATGGGTTAGTGTAAAAAAAAACTGGCTCGTAGTTAGACTCACCGATGTATTAAAAGAAACACGACCACAGGGGTGCACTTAATGTGACAAACGATGTGGCTGCTAGGTACAGATGTTGACGTTAACGTTAGTTATACAGTACACAGAAAGTACCTTAGCCATTAGACAACCATAATCAGTCAAGTCAAAAAAACGGATGCAAACGCAGTCTACACACGCTGTATTGCATGGCTACGACTTCTGGATCTGTTCTAATATGTTAACTAGGGCTTTCCAAAATGAACTGTATGAGAATCATGAAATATTAGTTAGAATTTGGGAACTTGTGGCAATCTAAGTCTTCTTCTACGGGACATTGGGCTGACTGTGAACAAATTAATATGAATGCTTCAGGCTCACGTGTAACTGATTGCGTGAGCAATATGGCAGTTCGCCGGCGCGTATTCCGGAATGTTCGGGATGCGCGATCAATTGGTCACTTAATCACAGTACGCAGCTTGCGTTGGTTGGGTCACGTACTCCGTATGCCAGCTGATCGTTTACCGTACCGGGCATTATATGCTGAGACCGCCGACAGTTGGGTAAAACCGCGTGGTGGTAAGCCAGCAACTTGGTCACGAAATATGAAGACCTTGACTGCTCCATTGAGCAGAGTGGGTAGGTGTCGCCTGCCTGGATGGGGTCCTCGTGATCACTTAAATCGCTGGTTAAAGACGCTATCCGAGATGGCGATGTGTCGCAGTCAATGGCGTACTTCCATCCATCACATTTCTAGTTCTTCTGCTTAGTCTTCTTTTAATAATTTTCAACCTTCTTTGTAACGTTTACTTCTAGGATATTCCACGTCACTGTTGAGGTGAGCGGCGGCCCGAGCTACAGTACCTTTTGGTCGGGCTCATGGCTGCTATGATGATGTTGAATATGAGTCTGTATCAAGTGGGTTGATTGTATGACCATTGTGGCAATCAGTTTCTATGTGATCAGTACGTGGGGTATTATAAATGTGCAGTACGGCTGGTCATCGATCACTAGAGTGAAACTTAACACGCCAGTTCTTAGAAGGCTGAACCACGACCATAACTGTGTTAATAAAAGATAGTTTTTACCATACAATCAAACTACACTGAAGTTCTTAAGTACGTCACAATAATAAGTATGACTGCATGATTCGAAACATTGTGCTTTCTTTGTTATGACAACCGGTAGCTAAAAACAACTGTTTGTTTGGTGCTACAAACGACTTCCGTTTAACACAAGGTTCATAAATTCTCTTAACGGGTGACACTTGGATACACTCCACTGATTAAAGGAAACATTGTCAGTCGACATAACTGAAAGCTGTTCGGACATGGAGTTGAAAACACGTCACTTTTGTTTTATACTCCCTCTCATACATTTTCTCAAGTCAACACCATAATGTTATCAGTTTCATTCTCTGGACACCCCACGTCGCATGAAATGTTCCAAAAATTCAATGTTTACCTTGCCAGTCGAAGTTCTGGGTTCACCAGCCACTGACAATAGAATTTGCCATAACGGGTGAACGGTTTATTCGGTTCAATCGTCCTCCAGCTTGCCTATGTGTCAGCTCAAATGATCACGAATAATTTACTGAAATTTAACCTACAACAGGAGTACAGTTGGGCGTGCATTCATGCATATATCTTTCGGACAATTTGAACACTACAGTGTACTAATAGATTAAGCAATAAGATGGATCGTTCAACTTATCCTGATTGGCCCTGATGGCCCAAGCAAGGTGTTTAGTCACTGCCACCGTAACAGATTTGTACCCTCATGGTGAATGGAACTTATAAACCTAATAGAAACAAAAGCTGTACGTCGACCGATCCATACACCTGATTTGTTTTGGACTGTAAAGGCATTCACAACAAACGGGAAGTTATAATTCATCTATTTCAAGACTCAACTCGGAGTTCCACTTTCCCGTACTTACTTGGTAGAAGACTATGACTGGATTACAGCAAACCATTTCGCAATGGCAACGTTTGCATACATCTATAGAAATAACTGAGTATTTGTGAAATTCAGTCTGCTGTTGAGTGTTAACCGTTACATGTGGGAAATCAATGACAGTAGGCTGATTAACATACTGACTAAAAAAGGCATTAGCGAGTATAAAAGAAATGTGATAATATATCCTTTCATTTACATCCTCGAAACTGTAGTTCGATCGGTCAATTGATAAGTTATTTTTAGGTTGTTGTTTCGAATTCCGAATGAAGCACTTCGGTTGCTATCACATTATCACACAATCTTGATGGGTGTGGGACCTATAGATCGAGCTAACGTCGTACAGGTTGACTATGAAACAAAAATATCCCATTACTGTCAACCGACTCAGATGAACCTAACTACGAACATTTAATAATGTCCTGTTATGGAGTATTTGTGGCAAATTATTTGACTTCCTTGTTTACAGCTTGGGGAATCGACTTGAGTAGACGAACTGAACTGTCTAAACTTTACCCAAATCTGAAGGGGTCCCATGGCTACAGATTTCAGATTATTATGTGCACAAAAGGCTCAATGTTCTAAACAGCCAGCCACCAACCACACACTCCTCAGGTTCGAGCTTCAGTCGCTGTGGCTGTATTTGTCTAGGTTCATGCAGCCGAACGGTACCTAAACCACATCTGACTGCCGTGCTCAGTTAAGCGTATATCCACAGACAGAACGTGCGTACATCTTGAATGGTTCACCAATCATATCAGACAACACTCGCATAACCCCATAGTTGTCTACTCCGGAGTGTACCGGATGATGTGACATTCCTGGCTGGAGGGCAGAACCTCACTCTGCTTGTGTTTGTACGTTGTCTACCGTTTTATCGTACAGTCTTTCGCGCTTGCTATGACCTACGACTTCTTCCGCGCGTTTGTTCCGCTCGATATAGCACGTTGCAACTACTTGACTGTACCTGACTCCTAGATTGCTAACATAACAGCTAGCATGTCAGTTATATGGTCCCAAACGTCGTGCCTTGCGAATCAGAAATTGCGTCATAAATACTGCCAGAGTATCCTCCACACACGGAATTATGCCAGTGTTTATGCCTTTTTTGACAACGGCGCTTTCAGGAATGTTGGCACTCTTAGGCAAACTTGATCTTCTTTTGGCCATCAAACACGCATAGATTCTTGTAATTAGTATGAGTGACTTGAATGTTTTTTCCCCACAAGTTTGTTCCACAACTGGCATACTGAATTAACACATGGCCACTAGGTACCCTCGCTCAAACGGTCCAAATTGGCATACGTTCATAGTGATAGGCCAGATCGACCAGCTTAACTTTGAACCCACTAGCTGCGTCATTACATGTGGGCTCAAAAGTTCTCACTTGATCACAAAAAAGCTCAAAGAGCGTCTCAACGTAAATATAAGAAATATTGTATGGCGGAATGCAAAATCTGCGACCTACAGAAAGTGCGTCCATTTCAATTCCGTACAGTGAATGTATTGATAAATTACTGACATAATGATCCGGATTAGGAGCAAAGGATGCTATCATATCCTCATCGGAGATCGATAGCTGCAACTTCTTACCGTGGGACCTTGGTTTTCTCTAGTACTGAACGGACGAAGAGCGTAAACTTAATGCGACAGAATGGGTTATGACTGTCAACCACAGAGGATAGCTGTTAGTGAGCTGAGTGTAAGCGTGTTAATTCCAAAGCGGTGGTTTATAAGATTCCGCAAGTCTCAATGTTCGGAGGCTCACCATCTTTGGTAGACTGATTTGAACTCGGTAGACAATCCCCCTCACTGACAGAACGAATACACTGAATTTCTTTTAGCCAATACATCAAGACGGCAAGAAGACACATTGCGAGGTGCAATAATTTCGGTTACCGTAATCGGTGGGACATGACGACGAAACACTGAGAAGAACGAAAATCACAAGGGTGCACATCAAGGTGGGTAGATAGGGTAAGTGCCAAAGCACTGAGATTATTCGTGTCAACAGTGTCTGTCAACAAAGAGCCACAGTATGACGCTGGATTGGCAATGCTTTGGGAAATGTCTATACCTTGGGATCATGATTGTGTATTAGGACCTTAACTGAAGTGGCAGAGTCAACCACACGACTTATTTCGATTAACTGTTTCGTGTTCGAAGATTCCGTATTTCTGTTCGGATGTTAGTATGGTGACCTACGCTGAGTCATCGCCAGCACTGACCATCTGAGGGGGTAGGTGTTCCGCCATTCTCTGTCGCAAGCTTCCGTCTGTTCTGGTAATGTCTCCGTCACCACAACTACAAATGAACCATAAAAGATAGCACAAAAAGGGGAGTTTTCCGAGGAAGGACGATCACGGCAATGGAAACTAATCGTGAGAGTGGAAGCTAACAAAAGCAATTCCGCCGGGGGATACGTGCGATCAGAACCAGATTTTAATTTCAACTTACATCTTTAGTATTGTGGTTCCCCGTTTAGGGAAGGTTGATGAAGGTTTATTTCGTCGCCCTTCTCTATACGTAAAGTTGGATGTTTCATGTAATCGACTGATGATAATAAACGAAACGCTTGCATCTCGCAATATGTCCTCTTGCTGTCTTGAGGGATGAGTTCTCTCAGTCAAGTGAGGAGCAATTGCGTTTTAAATCGTTATAATGAGACCAATGTTCAACTACTCAGGATGATATTTACGTTGCTTACCAGACAATCACTTTGTTTTGCGACCAGTGTATGACGCTACACACAGACAAACAGACGAGTATTAGAAAAATTTGATTGTGCCAGATGAAAATTTGTCTTTATGTTGTGATATGATGATGGGCATTGAAAAGAAACTGACACACTATTCGACTGCAGTTCCTTTGTCTAAGTTTTTCAGCCTCCTTGTGATAACTTCGGTCAGAGGACCTTATTTGAAATGGATACTTGTTCGTTACTGAGTTGTCCTCATGTCTTCAATTAGTATCTGCGAAAGAGTTAAACAATGTCACGTGTCTCCCCTGTTTCATGATTTTAACTTTCATTCCGTCCGGACGTTCAACTGATGAACTCAGTCGTGTACAGTTTATCCTGTGATGAACACAGTTGGTATAATCATGTGACTAGAGTGAGTCTTTCGATTCCACCAGTTAGTGTTGTAAACTGTTGTTGAGGTGAAGGAATGCATCGAATTGGTGGTCTCCGTTAGAGTATTCCTGAATGCCATGTTCGATAAGGTATTCTTGCAGAAGTGACGGAAATTTCCATAACTTTGTTGGTTGATCATATCATAGATGTAGTTATTTGTCCATCATTAAACGATTTTGGAGTCTCGTCATCATGTAGTACTGCAGCTAAACAAATACGTACATCTCCATGCACTTACCTTAGGGCGGAAATCACAATGACTCGTACAAACTGTAATAATTCGAATGACTTTCGCTAACGGATTATCATCTAAGTTAAATAGTCCAAACAACACTGGTCATACTTCTCTGTGGGGAGAGGGTGGTGAGCATGGCGTCTGAACCGATTCACAGAATCCGCTAGGAATTACCATCCAAAACATTGCATTAACCCTAAAGAAGACCCCAAAGTAAGTAGTCTATGTTATCTGATTCCAGCCCTTAGGCAAAATAAATTAGTAGATATCTTTAATATAATTTATTCAAGGCGTTCATTACATTAATCAAGGAGTCCGCGATAGCAAGCACTCCCCAAACACAGGATCGGTAGAAAAATATTTCACATCTGGTTTGCACTGGGAATAAATAACATTTTGATTGCATGGTAATTCCAATCAGTCTTGGTGGGTTGATAACGATGTCACTGGCAATCAGGCTGTAGGCAGTCGTCTGTTAAAATACTGCATTTCACATAATGTGTCTCCATTATTGCATATTTCCTGTCTGATGGCCATAAATTTATGACTGCCTGTGAGAATAAACGGGGACCAAAATTCTTTTTCTTGCTCAGTCCCTTTGTTAGTCAGTCAATGTTCCACCCCTTTTTGGAGTGACATTAACTACCACAGTCATAATTTGTAGTTGGCGAGTGTGCGAACACGCACAAATTAAACCTGTCTACTGTTGACTGACAGCAAAGCGATTGCAAAGTTGGCTAAATCTCATCATGCCTTTACATTTATATAATATACGTGGTAGTTAGATGCAGAAATCAAAACAGCCTACATAACGATTTTGTCAGAAGGAGCGCGTCAACCTCCAAGATTAGACGCACGTAAATGGCAAGCACACACACGTAAATACACGCGCACAACAGTTATTAAGCTTAACGACGAGGATAGCTGTGTTGAATGAGGTGCAGTTACTTCTGATCGACTATTGGCAGCTTGTTTTCTGTCCTAGCTGTTCTAACTACCTATATTTTAGGTGATTTTACACGTAACCCCCTGAAAACAGCGTTGTCCCCTTATTTTCATATGTACATGAACGCTAAAACCGGGTAAATGACATTGTTGATTAGAACCACAAGATATGATCAACGCGATAACTGTGCTTAGTGTAATGATACCAGTTCACTTGAAGAAAGTCTGAGATCATGCGTTCAAAAATGTGAAACTTATATTGATCTTTAAAGATATGACCAGTGGGCTGAAGCTGCGCTCTAGTGAATGTGACAAGATGCATGACATTCTAGATAGTTTTTGTAAGTTTCTCCCTGTTTATAGCGCGGATAATCTGATTAGGATGTGAGGATCGTGTGCTACGCACATGTTTGCGTTCATGTGTGCAAAAGTGAAATAAGAGACAACCACAACGGTGTGTGCGTGATAATCAAGAGTAGCGCTCGAATAAGTTGAACGAGTTCATAGTGAAATGACAGTGTAATGATGTAATACAGTGCGCTCAGTCCCTCTAATTAGGGCTAACGCATTGTTAACAGTGAAATACCAATTATGCGGCGAATAATGAGCTTCTGGTTCCCGCGTCACCTTATTATCCTCTAGGAGACAATATCTAACACTTTGGGAACTTGCTTCGGGTTGAGTCAAAATACACATGTACGCCTCCGTCACCGGTTAAGCGTCCGCATTCCATGAATTTTGAGAGACAGACGTCACATATGTGCAAACTTCGTCCTCATCGAATGACCTGTCAATGAAATCTGACAATTATATTTGTGGCAGATGTACGCATAGATTGAACTGCTTCCATGTATCAGTGAGATTTGCATTAGTCCAGTAGTGTTTTCTGCTTGTTTATGGGGAGATGAAAATGATAATTTTCAATTTAGCCATTTACTCGAACGTGTTCTGTTAGGCAATTAGCTCGTGCCGGTTTATGCATGAGTGGTTCCCTTCTTCCCATGGATGAGTTGTTGCCAGGCTGATCAATTATTCCTTGTACCAACCGATAAGAGAATAAACAGGATCATGCCAATCTGCTATGAACACGCTTAGAAGCCAAGTGCTTTGTGCCTCACCAATGCGCTTCATTGAGCAAAAAGAATCGGAGCACACGTCTAGTAGACGAGTATTCTAATAAACGGTCTCCGCCGCACGTTTTGAGTTAGTGAAACTATGAAGCTCAAACAACAACACCAACAAAGTTTTGGACAGTCAGTGATGTGATTAACGGTGCTCGGAACTTTTCATACAAAATTGTATTACTTAGCCAGTTTGTTTAGCCGTTTCACTTCGTTTTCCCATGGGCTGAAATCGATTGGTCGTTTATGATCGACTTGCATGCAAGTAGTCAATCACTGCGGCTCAGAAACTGTTGGGAGATGCTAATTTCAAACGGTTGATCCCAGTTACCACCAGCCGAGTGATGAATAGCTGGTTAGATCCACAGATGTTTCGTTGTTCGCTGAGCTTGACATTTACATTACAAACACATCCGGCAAACTATGTTACATCACCAACGCATAAGAGGTTGAGCGGCGGTTGGTCGAGTACCTACCAATCTAACGAATACATAAACCAACCGCCACACTCAGTCCTCTACGAACTATTAAGTCTTATCCAAACGTTTAAACTTACCCTATTAATTCGCCTCCTGTTGCTCTCGTTTTCACTAACACGCTAACTGGTTTTTGCGCACAGTCCAATGCTAACATATTTGTAATCTCATTTATTCAGGGCTTCCTCGTCTAATCGGTATGAATCAATTGGTGGATCGCGTACAAACGCTGAAGGCAGACAGTGGACGTTTGATGGCCGCCGAATTCGAGTCAATCGATCCAGGTGGGCAGTTCACCTGGGAACATTCGAACAGAGCAGCAAACCGTCAGAAAAATCGATATGCGAATGTGATTGCCTACGACCATTCACGTGTTGTACTACAGTGCACCTCGCCGAACGATCCAGATTCCGACTATATCAATGCCAACTATTTAGATGGTTATCGAAAACAGAATGCGTACATTGCTACCCAGGTAATATCCAGATAGACGGCATTTCTGCCTGAATATCCAAAAAAAACCAAGACTAGCGATAAAGAGTTATTATCAGAAAATATCACCGTGTAACACTTAGGTTTCTAAGGACCTTATGGGAGTACAGGCAGGCTTATATTAACTAACGCGTGCGACCTACCATGCTGCGCCTCGCAGAGTTCAATTTTTTAGTTCAGCATCGTCAGATCGGTGGCTTTTTACAGTTGAACATCTAGATGATGGTTTCGACTTTCCACAAAAGAAGGCGATGACCATAAAGGCTGTCACTTTTACTGAGAAGCTCTGATCCTACACAGTATCAGCCGTACAATGGTTAAGTCCACAGTAAATAGAAACATCGGTCAGTTCAAGATGGTAAAAGCTGTGAGGGATTCACTGCTTTTGTCCTTAGCTCATCTTTACATGGTGTCAAAAAACAGTTAGTGCGTTGTTAAAGTAATATCTAACTAACTTATCTTGTTGGTATCGCATAGCCATCGTTATGTGTTTCTACTTTGAAGAGGGGTAGTATCTTTCGAGTCTTCTGACAAGCCATATTGAGAGTCGGCAAACAAACTTTGATGACAAGTTAATATAATATTACTTGACAGTACAAATAATTTCACTTCGCTCGCCAACCTGGATACATCTACTGGATATCAACAAGCGTTTTGTTACGTGCTTTGTAAGGTTATTGATATGTAAGATTGTTCAATCACAATTCAGCGTTGGCTTCAGAATTTCTTCAAGTTATTTAACCCACACAGAACCCACTGAAGATTACTTTAATACGTTCAGTGTCTGTGTCCCACCGTGGTATCTTTCCGCTACTACCCAAACTATCAAGTTCCATTTTCTGTTCTACTGACATTTGCGGTTCAGCTAGTTTGTTTGAATACGAGCTGATCACAACCAGATTTGGAACTAGGTGGGTTAGTCGGAACAAACCTCGTTATCAGTCACAAACTATGTCATACAGACATGCTTCACTGGTACAGCCGCACCTCTGAATGGAAAATGAATAGTCATACGGTCATGATTGATCCTATAGTTGTCCATTCTAAACGAAATATGGTGACGATGATCCCACAATCTCCCTAGGCCATAACTCAGTGTATGAGAAACACGGAGTAAACGTCATCTAAGAGTAAACTTGTGAACTTGGTTGTATGCACTGACAGTGTGTGACTCTGTTCAATTAGACCCAACTTGAACAAACCCGAAGTGTGGTTATAACACTCAATAGCCTGCGGGAATATAGTGGGGGTCGTAATAGGAGAATTAGCTAGTGAAAAAGACTGTTGCTTTAAGGCAGTAGACCCTCAGTTTTGTGTTCTACGGAATTCATAAATCATTCATACTGAAGTGATCGATGTGAGAGAGCCATCGTCGTCGGCGGGGTGGGATATCGTTGTATGAGAAGTTTCGTAGTTAATGGTATTTCAGCCGTCCCGTTTTCAGCTGACTGATTAAATTTGCTGGATCCCATTAAAATTGATTGTCTACGGCCTTTCTGTAAATTTTTGTTGACAACACATAGATTTGAATCTACTGATTTTGCACTGTTTCCATGGTCTTGGACAGCCCTTACCAAACGAATTATGATGAAAAAACTAGATCATACAGGCTCCGGTTCGATACAAACATCAGATAGCATGTGTTAAGTGTATGTGTTAGGCGGTATGTAAAATAACGCTTGCGTTGCCTTTCAAACGCTGAAAAGTCTGCCAACATCCAGGCACTATCGCTCGCAGACAGCTATGACCAAAACACTGGAACACTGTAGCCGAGCCATTTGAACTGCTGTACGCGTACACCATCGTGTCAGCTAACATGAATGTGGTTATAGCGGTGTGTTCGGTCCATTCATTAACCCGATTCGGCAAGGAAGCTTGCTGTTGGATTAGCCATTTGGATGAGTCTTTTGGATGGATTTTCTGTTAACCGGTTTGGGCTCCGGATTTTGTTTCCGGGTCCAAAATCGTGAGATGAGATGTAGCTATCCTAAGAAAGCCCTAAGTTCTAGGGCCACTGCGACCACGAAGTGAAAGTCTAGTGCAAAATAGACGCGACTTGTCGACCGATCTGTGTGTGCGTGTAAGCAGAGCACGATGGTATCCCGGCTTCAAGGAAGAATGGGTTTCGCAGTGACTATAACCGTTGCTACGTAGTGTCACCGTAATTCGCTCACTCCAAACCACTAACGTTTTCCAGCCGTCCATGTCGTTGACACTTTCGCTCAGTCCTTTTTATTGATTACTTGAATGCAACAAATGGTTGTCAAGGTTTCTGTTAGCATTCACGTCTCGGTAGGACCACAATGCAATCAAAACTTTATATAACTGACATCTTATAGAGCATTTATTGCAAACAAGCTCTTACTTCTGGCCTAGTAATCGTGGGGAAATGTTCTCTGTGCGATTTAGTACTTCAAGAGAAATCAGGATGTCACAAAAGAAGCACAGTACACATGGTCTCAGGATCCAGATTAAATCGAGATCAAAAGATCTATATAGTATTTTATGCACGATGAGACAACCACCTAAAAAATGATCACTTCCAGCTAACAATCGTTAAACGTTAGCAATAGGTGAGAATTGGATGCATACGACAAGCTCACGTTATTGACACTTTCAACGATGTGGTATCCGAACACTTTTTAACTAATAGAGCCCTCTGTATAAACAATCGCGAATGTTCAGGCCTTAATGGCCGAATGCGGTTGTCCATTCGAATTGCCAGCATCCATCGTCACAGTACGCTCGTTCCTTCATATTTTATGCTCTCGTCTGGTTGTAAGCAGTCTAGCACTTGTGCATATTTGTGTACCTATGTATGCTATATAAAAAAAATACAACACACCGTCTCGATTGTGCAGAGCGAATGGAATGTGAGGTTGAGTTTTGCTGACAGACCTGGGCATTCAAACTGTCAGTCAACTTAAACCACGTCCGGAAACTGCACGAAATGATCTACCACTATTTGACATTTTTGAGCGGCATCAGATTGTCTTCCTTTACCTACGTGATTTTAGTGCAAACTAAGTAAATTCATTTATAAGAACTGTAATCGTTGTGGCAAATTAATACCGTCTAGTGCATCTGCTCAAACTAATTGCAAACTCGATTTCAACAACGCTCATCCTGGTCTCAAAGCACCTGGCGCTTGCGTGATCAACAAACTGCAGGCCAGCGTGCCAGCTCGATGGCTACACAAAGTAGTGACATTACAGTCTTATATGTACTACTCTTTATACTGTTGTACAAATCCACAGTTTTTTAAAATAAAAGAAGCACTGGACTCGAGTTTCAGTCTCCCTAGAACTAGTTCACAGTGCATATCCTTGCCACTGCGGAGACTAGGACTCCGGCCACGCTTTCATGAAACAACCGTGGTGACCATTGCGTCACCGATTTCACATTAGGCACGATTGAATCATGATGGATAAATGGTCAGCAGCATTTCTTTCTGAATACTGTTCAGATTGTCCGATCGGCTGTCCTGTCGAAGTTGATTCATAACATTAGTAATGCATAGGACACCGTGCGTGAGTGTTAATGTCTATCATTTTTGCATGTGGTCTAACCGAGGCGTGGCTGTATCAACTAACATAGTAGTGTTAACATGTGACAGAAACTAATAGAAGCAAGTCACTCCAGCTATTCATCTCACTTTAAGCATATCCATGTAATTTTTTCAACAAAAAATGAACGTTAAGAAACTTTACACTTGTTAGAGAATATATTTTATATGCTGTTCCCAGGGTCCCCTATCTCATACAATCAACGATTTCTGGCGTATGGTCTGGGAACAACGATCTGCCATGATAGTTTCCATGACCCGGCTGGAGGAACGAGCTAGAGTGAAATGCGAACAGTATTGGCCAGGAAATGGCAACTCCACTGTTGTTGTCGCAGCACCCGGCGGCGGCGGTGGTATGTTGGGTTCCGCAGTTTCCGGAGCGGTCAGCCCAGATCAGCACCGTTTCACGTCCTCAAAAGTACAGGAATCCAAGTTTTGGCTCAAAGATAATTCGGCATCTGCTTTACCTCCAACCATCAGCTTCCGCACAAACGGTTTCGGATTATCTGATTACAGTACCGATGAAAGCACCGTGTTTGTCAATACACAGAGCCTGCCCGAGGAGAATGCTTGGAACGTAACTGGCTCGGATATATTAGGGGAAGCGGTTTACGGAGACATTACCGTAGGATTGCTGGATATCATGGAACTGGCCTATTACACTATCCGGACTTTTGTTCTACACAAAACAGGGTAAGTAACTTGCGTACGAAGAATAAAAACTTTAGTAATACTTGCTATTTAATTTCTACTTCTTGACTACCGGACAGAAAGTGTTCTCAGGACTGATAACTTGCGAACAAACTAATGGGTTCTAATTTACGCCTCACGAGCCGTTTGCGAGGGTTTTGCAAAGACGAATCATACTGAACAGGTCGAACTAAACAAATAATACGAAATGCCACATTCCAAAATAACTTAAGTCTTCCCTGTTTAGAGGATAAACGAATGGCACCAAAGCATTATCTGGTTGTATATTTCGCTTCCGAACAATAAATAGGAGACAACAATAAGGCCGGAACAACAGGTGACTCACTGGCAAAGACAGTAAGCGTAAAAATCAGTATTCCTCGTTCCCATCCTAATTAACATGAATGTTTCGAATCATTTTTAAGCTATTTGACGACATCTCGTTTGCACATGGCTCTGCATCAGTGGAAATGCAACTCTGTGTATGAATGGTAAACTCAACCGATTGTCCTCATCTTACAATGATCCACGTGCTAATAAATATCCTCTAATGGCCCATAGGTTTTTTTTATAAGATCCAACAAACATCTGCAGAAACATGGTAACGGAAGGCAATCACCACTTCAGTTCTCAACCTCCAAGCAAAAAACATTACTAGACCACTTCCCTCAGAATTACTTACGTCGCGGCCAACTTTGTGGAACTAGACAACCGCAGTTCCTAATGGGATCATTTTGATGATCTTATAACAGAAGTATTGAACCGCTGACAAACCACTCTTATACGTTGTCCCTGTTAGCGCGTTTGTCAGCGACGTTCTTTCAGTCAAAACCTTCGTCCATATTCATTGCCTGTGGGTCAAACTAAAAAATAATGTGTTAGCTGCCTCTACTCCGTACTGTCATGAAAAATGGATGTGGTTTGAATTAATAATCTCTGTCAAGCTGTTTCAAATTCGTCTGTCCCTTAAACCAACATCATCTGCGATAAAGTAGGCGGGAAGGTCATCACTTCAATGTACGAACGTTATATTTGAAGTTAGAAATCGTCTTCAATTTCCGTAAACTTGTCCGCATTCATTCATCGTAAATAAACTATTTAGGAGCAGCTACTACACTGTCTGGTGGTCCAGGGTGAGGAAGTACAAAGTTAGCAAGACTGGGGAGTTGTTTCCTTTAAAACTCTAGAATCGGTGGCAACAATCATAGTTACTGATGACTGATAGCGAGGCTTTCACAGATGGCTACTATACACGAACAATGGTTACTTCTCCACAAAAAAGAGGGCGAATTGTCCGGTTATCATTTTTTGGCAGGCGCGAGTATTCCACTACTTGGTGGAACACCTCGACACGGCCATTAGGTATGTCCAAGAGCCCATAGCGAGCGGATTGTGGGTAACACGGACGATCGGATGAGCCGTCGCTCAGCGAAATCGGACTACTGGAAGAGACATGATAGAAAAGATGTGATTGTGGACAAGATAAGAGACGCGATCATCCCAACACTCGCTGAAATATCTCGACGCGGTTAGGAACTACGTCCAAAGCCCACAGCGAGTGAATTACGGACAACACGGGCGACCGAACAGGTCATCAGTCAACAAAATCGGATTAACTGGCGAGAGATGCTAGGCAAAAAAAACCTATGATAGGAGACGTGTGCTACGCGTACAAACCAGGCTGAAGTGCGTATGACGTGTGAATGGAAACCGGCGGTGTGTTATGGACTGGAACTGCGGTTCATAAACGAGCGAGTTGGACAACTTTTTCCTACAATATCATTGACGTTACCTGCTTTCAATAGCAGTGTCCAATAAGTCTGTTTGGGAAAGCCAACTGATGAGCCAGAATGTATATTTTCAACTATACGCTTTCGTGGAAAAAGCCAAATTCCATGCAAATACGGTCAATTTCGTCAATACATCGTCCTTCACAAACTAACTTTTCAACAAAAACATTCGTCAGTGTGGACTGAACATTACTAACGAGTGATTATATCTTTCGCCTTTCCATAGAATTTCCAATGCATACCTCCCGGAAAGAGGCAGTTAACTCAACTATGACTTGTTCATGCTTCTGACAAGCAGTAGTAAGAGCAAAACTCTGGCCCAGCGCTTCCTTCTGAGAGGACCTGGTTGAAAAGTCTATAGGAATGTGAAAGACGCAAGTGATGTTCAAGGCATGTTCACCAAAATTCTTCTGCAACTTACAAGCTTATTGGTTCGTACTGAATCGGATAGAAACTGTACAAGCACAGAAGTTGTGCTGTTTTTGCAACAGTTTGAACCCGGATCAGTTTCGGCTATGAAGTGCGTTATTCCCTTGAAGACGTGCAACAGAATTTATGTGAATACAATGTGTCACACAGGTGAGTTAACGACAGTTGGGTTCCAGCCCAAAATATCTTAGTAGTCACGGGAGCTATTCATGAGTTACCTCGCGTTCTCTTTATCTTGTTTCAAACGCCAGACACAAACACTGTTACTGAAAGATCTCATTTGGAGATCACTCACTGATAGTCGCAGAATTCCCACTCACATGGACTTCTCCACCGGTCTCTTTTAACAAGATGTACTAAACTGGATTTCTTGTTAAAACGCGTCAGTAGTGCATATCCTTGCCACTTCTGGAACTAGAACTCCGACCACGCTTTCATGAGTAAACTGTGGTGATCACTATGTCACTGACCTCACGTAAGGCACGACTAAATCATCATGGATAAACGGTCAACCGCATTTCTTTGAGTAGCGCTCAGGCTACCCGATCGCCGTAAAGGAAGGCAGTAACAGTTCTCTCAACTTCAACCGGCGACCCCAGGAGTAGTACATTCCATCAAATTGAAATCATACTTACTGAGCGATACTTTGGTCGTAGCTAAGATGAGAATTTGGCCGGTTTTTGATTCCTGGTCTTGAGAAGAACGCGCAATACTGATGAACCGCAGCAACAGCAAAACTTGAATCTAGCATTCATTTTAGAAAGAGGCGGACTTTGAATTCTACGTGATTGCAAGAACTGTTAACGACAAAGTCGTTTATTGCGCATCAATCATTGAAATAGCTGAGGATAGTTTTAGGCAATGCTCAGTCAGCACTATGAGCAGAATCAGTCACACTCCGATGAGTCGCTAGCCTGTCGCAGTAAAATAAAATGCAGACGTGTGTTCATAAGGTGACTCTGAAGAGCTCTTTGATTGTAGTAACTGAATCCTGCATTAATCAAATGAGAGTGGATGTTGTGAGCTACAGCATATGTGCCGGCTGCCGCTAGATTATCTGCTGACAGACTAACGCTGACAAGTTCCTCCTGAGTGCAAGTAAAGTAAAGGAATATTGAGATCAGGAGCCGAATGTTCCGTGAAAATCTACTCTATTCACCGTTTATCCAAACCCCAACACAATAGAGCATCCAATCCAAGCTTCGCGTTAAGGTACCACTCCAGGATTGGACGAACAGCTTTAGTGTTCCACCTTCCGTTATTCACTAAGTTCTTCGTTTTGTATTGCACCAATCAGCTTACAGCCTGTGACTGCATGCGCCATTATGATCAGCCAATGACAGATTGGATTCTTTAATGTTGTTGTACATCTATGAGTGAGAATTCTTGTTTGGAATAAGAACTGCTTACTACAACGAGAAGGAGGTCTCCTTATTACTGACAGTAGAAGTCTCCATTTAAGTATGATTTCTATGGCTATTCGAAGTCGTTGATTTGGGGTGTTGTGGAATGTTTGGCAGAGGCCCAAGCTAATTCAATCTTCCAGCCAGTAATGATACACAGATTTCGGGTTTAGTGACATGAATAGTGTCTTTGTTTAGCCGAGCTGTCTGTGAAGTAAGCGCGCTTAATAACTCGAGACAATGAAAATCGTAGTGAAGCTGTCTTTCTGATGATGCCTCATTTTTATTTATAGCTCGGTCGGTTGGTCTGTAATGTGTAGGCATTTTGATGTTTAATTTCAGACATATCCGTTTACCAGTCAAGTCTTCCCTCTTTTTTACCAGTAATCTTGATTGCAACTCGCTTTT
The DNA here is from genome assembly GCA_013368495.1 of Paragonimus heterotremus. NCBI lineage: Eukaryota > Metazoa > Platyhelminthes > Trematoda > Plagiorchiida > Troglotrematidae > Paragonimus > Paragonimus heterotremus. The sequence continues at coordinate 94,504 of LUCH01001399.1, forward strand.
TTCACCGCGGTTGTATAACATTTAGGTATCAACATGAACCACCGGCATATTACTGTCTTCGTTGGTTGAATCCTGGACCAGGAGTCCCATCTAGGCATCTCAGTCTGCAGTTAACTATTTTCAGGTGTTAGATAGACAAACTATGAATTAGCATACAGAAACGGAGATAGTTAGCTATTTTGAACTGCGTTCGCCTTCTGTGCAATAAGTCCCGTAGCTTAAGCATTACTTGGCCATGAACTTTGTCGGGAACGGTGAACGACCGAGTTCAGTTATGGTCACGGACTATAACGATTTCGCTGAGAAGGGTTGAAAGATAACTATTGTCAAGCGGGGAATTGCACCACCATTCACACGACTGGTTGAACAGTCTCTAGCACATACCAGTGTGTTGAAGTTAAGGCTTGTTTACTCTTCCAAACGAGGTGTTAATATGTTGTTTATATATTTTCGTTAACATCATACACTTAGGTTTAATTATTAGTCTATCATTTTGTATAATATTGTCATTATCAACATCAATCCGAACCACACTTACCCATGGGTGTGTATCAAAGCTGAAAACGTTCTTACGTATGTAGTGATTATTATTGATTCAAAACATGCAGTCAACAAGCAAGCAACCTTGTCCTGTTAATTGAGTACAAAAGGTAAGCACGTTGTTATTGCTGAATAAGTGAGTCTTGACACAGAATCACTGTGTAGTAACTTCAACTTCTTTTTCCCCCAAATTCATATTGGAGCTAGCTTTTTCTGTTTAGTCCAAGAATGTACGGCAATTAGGCACAACTATCAACCATTGATGCACAGCTGTGTGTGACAGAGGTGAACTCCACGGGAACAGATTTCATAGCAAGCCATGGAGAACTGACCATGAGGTAGCTGCTCGTCAAACAAGAAGAAAAGTTATGTTAACTAGTTTTTTTTATTTCTACATGAACCCGCCCATGTTCTGAGTTGTAAATGATTGTCAAGGGCGCAAACAGAACACGGCTAGTTTGCGTGGATGAAAGTGCGCCAGCTCTGTAAGTGCTCAAACCTGTCCGATCGCACCAAGATGCACGGCAGGTATTATGATCGGTTGGTGAGCGATGAGGCATCAGTGAACTAACAGACTGTCGGAAGTGTTGAGTGGAGTCCAAGTTTTGTTTCGGTTTTGCGTCCAATGCCCAGCCCACTCCAGTCAGAGCTACTTAGTATACACATATAGGAATTACCATGTGATGACCCACTCGTCATAGATACTTGTATCCTAAATTAGTTAGCCGACCTATTGTCTGGACCCGGGGCCGGTCATTTTCGTTTGGACTCGGGAGGGGCTATTCTACAACAGGTTTCAATATCACCTAATACAGTAATTGGACGAAAATAACCAAAAGAACAGTCTCGATTTATGATAACTACCAGGTCGAGATCATTGACTTCGCAACATACATACCATGGACGCATCGAGAACAGCGACCTTAGAAAGGAAAAACATTACAATTTGGCAATGAAGGAAAGGGTAGATAGACCTAGGCAAAAAGCTCCCGTAATCTTTAATCTGGCTTCCGCAGCCAACCGATCTAGAAGGAATCAAATGTGCAGCACGACAGTAAGCGGAATCACTTATACCGTTTCATGCTTAGTTCTCTGTAATCCGGACTGTTAACAAGTAGTGAAGTGACTCACCAGGTATTGATGTGTTCCAATCTAGTTTCGTTCGCTAGGATTATCCCATCTCAAAAGTCCTATCATGTTTGATCCATTTCAACCATACCTGTGCGAAAGCCACTAACAAATCCACGCTAATTCACTTGCTCCTTCCCCTTCACAAGGTCTGCGGAGCGTCGCGAAGTTCGCCAATTACAGTTCACCGCCTGGCCTGATCACGGGGTTCCAAACCACCCAGCTCCACTGCTTATGTTCCTTCGTCGAGTACGAGCAGAATGTCCGCCTGATGTGGGTCCAATCATCGTGCACTGCTCGGCTGGTGTGGGTCGCACAGGTGAGTGAGTCGCGACGATAAAATACACGTGTCTGTCTATTGCCGAAATTTAGTTTCATAATGAGAGCAAAAAGGATTTTATATCGCCTATCAACCGAGAAGTATAAGCAAGCTGAGAACCCGATGTGTCTGTTTGATTGCTCAAGCAGCCGTTGCATGCATGTGTTGTTTTTTTTTCATTATTTTCATGTCGAACGCTCGTTCTTCAGAGTGGAGATCTACAAACAGCTTGAGACCTTGTGATGAACCGAGCAGGTTCTACGCTGTTTACATCTGATGTCGAATATCACATTCATTTGGCCCACCTAAAACGGAGACTCTAGAAGTGAGGTTCGTACCTGTTATGGTAGGCCTAAATGTTTTTATCTTAAATGTGGAAGATTCGAACAATCACAACTTGTGCTCAGTTTGTGACGATCTAAATCCACAACTCTGAACGGTGAACGTGAGGACCGCGTCATCCATTTTAGAAGCTCATAATCAAGTCCAGATTTCTTTCAGTGGTCTAACTGATATGCAATGATGGAGATCGTTTTATCTTGTATAAAACAAGTTTTTTCTTGCACGCTTAAGTTTTAAGCTCATGCTGAACCACAAATCATTGCCATTAATAACGGACAACTCTTTTAGAGTTTACGCAAAGGAAATGACAGAAACCAACTTACACGACCCACTGTTACTCCTGTTCTACTGGACTGACCAGTCTCAGTTATCTACATGTTTGTAGCCATTGAGTGAAACTGGATTTTTAGGTGACCGTTTATTCAGCAAAGCGAATGAGCTGGTTGCAGATTACTATTCTTGCGGCATATATTAATGAATGTATCCGTACACTACCGGTATGTTTCAGCTTAGTTAGAACGATCGGTGCATCACGTAGACAATATGGCCTCCTCGTTTACTTCTGTTTTTACGCTCGTAGAGGCCAACTATACACACCTGATCGTTTCCTTGCAGGAGACAAGTCAACTAATGTTGTGAGCCAACAACGCGGATGGTACAATGATTGTTTATTCAAAAAATCAACAGGCGGAGTATATGTTTCAATATCACTTCAGTCAAAAACACTCATCTGTACATAACACCGATCCTTGGACGCTACGGTTGTCAATGCAAAGTTTGTGTATGGAGACCACTATTTTCTACCAGAATGCATTCCAACATTCCATCTTGTATTTCTCCTCGATTACTGCAATACGCAAAGGGGTGTCTCTATCCTACTATTAACTAATAGTATAGTGAGATCGTTCATCTTAACTACATTAGCTCTCAGACGGTCTGTGCGATGCTAACGAACGTATTTCGAATGCTAAGTGTTTTGCATCAACTAACTGTTTTTTGCAGATCACGAACAAACTAGTTACCTCACGTTAACTTTTGTGTCATAAATTTGGGACTGTTATATAAACTGACTTCTACCTTTTAAGTGTACCTTTCAGATAACCAGTCAATTTCTTGTTCAAAACAACGAAGTTTTCAGGTTCAGTATGACTACAACTCAATGCTTTTGATTTTTGGTCAGTGGGAACTTTGACGGAAATAAGCTAAACACCACACAGCTATCACAGTCCCTTACAAAAAAAAGCACTAGACGTGAGTTTTGGTCTTGTCAAGGTCGTTAGTAGCACGTAGCCTGGTCACAGAAGCACTCTTAAGTCCGACTATGTTTTCACGAGGCCACTGAATCCGCATTAGGCAAGACTGAATTGCCATATACACTATCTTATAAGTAATGTTCAGATTGCCTGATCGCTCGAGCGGCGACACTGGCTCTCATGTCAACTACAATCGATAACTCCATGACTAGAACCTTTTCCAAGTTGAACTCGCACAACTCATTATACCTGAGAGATAGTTCGATTGCTGGTGAGTAGTTTCGCTTACGTTCAATATATGTTGGGATATGAATTGATAGTTCAATGCATCAAATTGCGCGGTTGTAAGAAATAGTGGAGGCTATCGAAAACAACGTGGATCGCAACACAGAATGGATACAGCGCATAACCTGTAATCCTCAGCTGGATGTGCTCAAGTGATGCACAGCTGAACAAAACCTGAGCTTGCGGAAATCATACAGTGCAAAAAATGTTTGATTCTCGTCATGCTGCATGTTTACCAGCGTGCGTTGTTTAAACGTTCGTTCAGCCAGCAAGCCATTATTGTCACGGTTGCTTAGTTTTGGGAAACCAACTACTCACATGACATTTAAGGACTACTGGTCATTTCTCCTGTGAATGTCTCATACGATCCTAAACGTGATTTTCCTGTGTTCACCCGATTCAGCACAGTTCTATCAAGCCAAGCGCAAGACTGAACAAAGACCAGAGCAACTGTAGTTCGAATGAAGTGAGAAAGACTTAAAGAGTAAAATTAAGCATGACGGGATTCAATGGTAAGCCGTTCAGTGCTGGCGCACAGGCCTTCCCAAGGAAAAAGGGGATGTAGTTCAGTTCACATATCAGCTGGTCAACAGAACGAAAATGAGTAGGTCTTTTTGGGTCCAACCATCAGAGGTCGGAGCCAAAAAGGACTACCGGATAGGATACTTTCTTGCGTTGATGACTGGCTGGGACAAGACGATAACACCTTCGCATCTTTTCATTTGTAAGATGTATCTCAAAAATGTCAAGACTGGCATTATTCTACTCGATCATCCGGCGCTAAAACATTTCTGGGTTCAATTTAGCACGGTGATGTTCAGGATCACGAATTGGTTAAAAATAAGGTTCACACAAACGGCCGAAGTTGATTCGTAAATAATCGAAGTACCTCAAATGCTCCGTAAACGATGGCTACCAAGATGCCAATAAACACATCAGATTTGCTTGTTCATTCTGATGGTTGGGCCATGTACTAAGGATGCCAGCTAGTCGTTTGCCACACCGAGCACTGTTTGCCGATTCTGCGGCCGACTGACGCAAGGTGCGAGGTGGACAGGCAGTGACCTGGCGTAGACAAATGACATCGTTCACGAAGGGGTTAGTCACTGTAGATCGGGTTCGTCTCCTGGGCTGCAGCCCTCGCGACTCACAGAGTCGATGGCTTAAAACTTTAGGTGAGATGGCGGCTAATCGAGCTCAATGGCGTGAATGTTGTCGTTGTTTGTCCGAGTTGTCTGCGAAATGAGTGCGCTTAATGACGCGGGGCAGTGAAAGCCGTGAGGACGCCGTCTTGCTGATGACGCCTCACCTTCACTTACAGCTCGGATGTTTGTTTGCAGGGTGTAGGCGCCTTGATGTTGTATGTTTGAATGTAGACGTAGCTACTTTTAGTGATTAGGTCCCCTTCCCTCTCGCTTTCTTCTTTTCTCTTCCTAAACAGGCTTTGTTTCTTCTTCGTGGTTGTGTGGCAGTTAAGCATCAGTGTGGACCACTGATGTGTTTCTGTCTATAATGATGATGATGGAAGATCAAACAGGTTTGAGCGAGGCCAAAGCCCTTTCCGTACAATGCAAATAGCGAGTCCGTTCAGTAATGCAAATCACCTTGTCTGCTTTCTTTTCAAACGTGTGCAGGTATACCAATCCATTACCACTGTTGAGGCTTCTACTGTATCTATCGGCAAAGACAAAGATGTGCTTTTTTTACAGTTTTACCGGCCTCAGTAAATCTCGAGAGATAGACCTAGATTTCCAAACGTTAAATTGTTGCTTTTCATTTTGCAACTAGGCGCGTTCATTCTGTTGGATATTCTCCTGGAACAAATGAGACGTGAGAAGGCGGTGGACGTATTCACTACAGTGAGCCGCTTGCGTGCTCAGCGGAACTTCATGGTACAAACTGAGGACCAGTACGCTTTTGTTTACGAGGCACTAGTTGAAGCCGCGGCGAGCGGAAACACGGAACTCACCGTAAGACAACTGGCTGCTCACTGGGCTCGCTTGACCAGGTCGGATGATACATCAGCTGGTCGTGGAGACGAGCAATCAACGTCTACCTCGACCGGGTTAGAGTTGGAATTCTCTCAACTGGTCTCTCAAAACCAGCTGACGAAGGTCATATCGTCCGCGCCATCCAGCATCGGTCTGTTGTCTCCCATCGACCCGTTTTCGTCACAGGATGAAGATCGCTCGATCGCAAGTGCAGGCATCCCTCGACTACCTCCGGTAACTTCGAATACGATCGGAAAATCCAATGCGGCTACGCTCAGGGTGAGCAAAATCAGAGGTCGCCGCATTTAACTAGACCGTCTGGTTAATCACAGTAACAACTCCTGATATAAAAATTATTTTCAGTTAGGAGAAATTTGAAGACGAATGTCCCGTTACGGTTTATTAGTGTGGCTATTTGGCAGCAAGGATCTGACAGGTCCCATCCCTCAGTCTCCCGGAACAATTACATTAGTATTGTCGTTAACTGTAAAATAAACTGAAATCAAGTACACTTACGATTATGTCTTTTAGCAGTTAAGTGTGCATCAAGTATGAGCATCAGTTTCATTCAAAAAATGCTTCCATGATTGACAGAATTCCCCAGTTTCAGACGAAACCTTTGGCCTGTCCACCATGAATGCAATCACACATCTTTAAGATTCCTCGCTGATTAGAACCAAGGGGTTAAGCATATCTTTATACGCATAAAAAATTACTCGAGGGTTATTAATCTGACCAGAAGGTGCGGTGGTTCGAGCTAATGATCACTGCAATCATGACATGAGATATCTCAGGAGAAGAAAACCTGTCAAAATAGGTTACATAGGATTTTTAAAAAATTAGAACGAAAAGCTACAAATGTTCCAGATGCAGGTACGTCACTGGCCGTAGTAAGCGGTCACTTCGGATAACGTTTATAACCAGTAGTACTGGTGTAATTCATACGCTAGCACTGTATTTTTTTTAATCAGCCACGTCGAGGAAACTGTAGGATTTTAGAACGAGGGTCAGCCGTTAATTGAATAAACCACAAATTTACACAAGAGCGCAAGGTAGTTTGTCTCGACATTTCTTACTTGCCACTCTCCGGGTAAGGTTCTTCCTGGTCAGAATCTAACTGCGTTTTTGTGGTTTAATACACGAAACGCTGGACGTAATGTCGTTTTGTCAGAACTGAAAGTGTCAGTCTCCATTTAGAACGTATAAAAAGCCTATTGTTTGGTTAACATGTTCAGTAAGAACGAGATGAACACACAAACGGAGTTAGTCACCTAAACATTTTATTTTGATAATCATACTGACATTCGGACCTTCACAAATGTACGTAGTACACACTTGTGCCATCCAAAGAAAATATAAGCTTTGAAGATGATGATGAAGTAGTTGAAAGTTACTGTTTGTGATTTTTAAATAATCGGAAATTAAATGTATCTTGAACAATCATTTTGATCTACTCTCAAACGAACCTTGATGCTCACCCACTAGGTCAACCTGGCAAAAAACCGAAACATGGAATTCGTGCCTCACGAAGCTAACCGCGTAGCGCTGACTGCGATCAGAGGAGTCGACGGTTCAGACTACATCAACGCCAGCTACATTGACGGTTACCGATCTCGTGCGGCCTATATTGCTACTCAAGCACCACTGTCCACCACACTAGACGATTTTTGGAGGGCGATATGGGAAACTGGATCGTGTCTTATAGTGCGAATGGAAAGTACACCGTCGTACGATGATCCGCAATCGGCAGATATGGTAAGATTCTACATACGCATTCAGTTGGGCAATCAATAATGACACTAAATATATTTAAACTACTGACAAACCTTTCGGTAGTATGTGCGATTAACACGAACGCGGTGCGAAAAGACCAGTGCACGCGATGAATCTGATAGCATTGCCTCGCATCATTACAAGCGCAAGCCGTAGTTACAGACGTATACATAACAGAATCAAAGTACCTACCAGTCTGTCCAGAATAAATTCGCCTACACGAAAACAGCGTTGCAACAGAACATATTTCCCTCATATAGATTGAACATCATCCACAATTGATCGCAGCTGTCGCATTCCCATAGACTTTCCAGTCGGCCCCTTCCGAACAGCAGAAGCACTTGACTCGAGTTTCGCTCTCATTAGAGCTCGTCAGTAGTGCACATCCTCGCTACTGCCAGGACTTAAACCACAGACACGGTGTTCATGAGGCAACCGCGTTTGCCACTGCGCCATTGACCGCACATTAGACACAACCAAATTATCACGTGAACACTCAATCACTTTCGCTTGAGTAATGATCAGGTTGCCCGATCGTCTCGAGAGGTGACACAGTTACTGTCTGTTAACTCTAATCGATGACCCTCAACTAGGACTTCTCTCCAAGTTGAAACCGCAGAAATCATTGACTTGTTGAGCGATATTTGATTACTGATGAGTAGCAGGGGATTTTGATTTTCACATAGATTGAACAATGAGAGCGAAACTCGAGTCTGCTATTCGAAAGGGGCCGACTGGAAAGTTTATGGGAATGCGACAGCCGCGATGAATTGTGTGTGATGTTCAATCTATATGAAAATCAAAATTCCCTACTACTCAACAGTAATATTTCCCTTAGTTTGCACAATGGCAAATAAAAGCAATCACTTCGGGTTTTTATATTGGTGGGAACGAAAGTTGTGGAGCACAATAACCTATTATCATTACCTGAGTAAACCATCAAAAATGACTTCTTAACGGTCACTCGGCAATTTGTACTCAGAGGCTACGGCACACTCAAGGAACCCAGACTTCGGTTTTGACCGAATGCATAAGCGACGTGACAAGTTGACCCACCAAGCGTTAGAAGCATTTCAGAGTGGGCTCGATTCTTCGACGAAGTATCTACCTCATCACTCTGACAACATTGGCTGCTAAGCATCTGCACCTGAAACACTATATACAACTCGGTTTAATTGAGAGGAAGAAATGAGTTTTTAACCAGAAGTGTTGGTATCTGAGCTGTAGGGTAAATAACGGCGATTACGGCAGTCGTTATTATTCGAGGATAGATTACATATCCCCCGAGTTCTCTGGAGTAAGTTGACAAGCACTTTGTAAGCCAGCGGATACTTACTGCTATTTATTATAAAACATACCACCATCATTTGATCCAGACTCCCGGTAATAAAAGTGCTCAAGAAAACAGTTCACTTGGATCTTTAGTTTCTAGGTAACTACTGCGTAACTACGGTCAAAAAAGTATAATAGATACATTATCAAGCTGTATAACGCATATCGCATGATCCAAAGGGACTCCGTGTGCAAATTATGACGTTTCTTCACTGATAATGATAATCGTGAGACCTAGAACTGTCTTGAAAAGTTTCCCGGCAAAAATAGGGAGCATCGGTCATTAAACTGGACGATTTGGGACGTTTTCACCGATATGAAGAGTGTATTGTGCGCAAGAACATGTGTGTCCGTGTTGACTGACTTGTCCATCAAGTGACTAATCACATGAGCCTTGATATAGTGATCGACTGAATAAACGGACGTATAACTAGATCAACAAATCAAGTGAACAAACACTTTTCGATCAGGGATCGCTGTGCATCTGTAAACGTAAATATGCGTTAATCGGAAGTGGGTAATGGAAGCTGTTAAACGGTGGACAAATTCGTCTATAGCAGATCAGAACAAATTTATATATATATATATATATATTCTAATTTATTCTAATCTGCTGTAGACGTCAACCGTCGGATGATCGGAAGTGAGTGTCGCTCATCTTGCCACAGACGTGGGATTGCGGTCACTCTGACCATGCAAGAAACGACACGACGACAAACATGTGCAAAATTATTACCATTGATTTGGTTGGTATTATAATGGACGAAACCTAGACTACCTAACAACAGCGAAACAGAGCAGTGAAGCTATTCAACATATCTGAATTTCCATCAACAGATTGCATGTCAGATTTCACTTTATTTTGTGCCGCGATTCGGACGGCCGATAAATTGAAGAGGTAGCCACCGTGGAAACGCTCTAATGAGTGGACCATGGCACCACGAAAGAGCTGCAGGATTGTGTAGACGCGATAAAATTTATCGGAGAATGCGCACAGCTGTATAGCCTTGAAGTACGAACACGACGAGTAGAAGAATCCAAGAGTATCTGCATGGCACTGCTTTTACTTGGAAAGGACACTATTTAATGAACACGAAATATTCAAACGTATGCTTCGCATACTCGGACATGAAAAGGTTATAAAAATAAAGCCCGATCTTTCTCACAGTATACTTGTATGCGATAGCGAATAGTCCACAGAACGATGCTAGTTTAATAATCTCTTTCGTTGTTTACCTGCAGCCATTCTATTGGCCAACAGCTCAGTCCACTCGACACGGATTTCTTGTGGTGGACCCGATTGCCACGTACACCATGACCTCTTACGTTATGCGCGAAATGCGGATAACTGATACACGAGATGGTACAACGCGCACTGTGCGTCAATTTGACGTGTCACCCACCGCAGATGCCATGAGCGCATTGGAAACTCCGCCAGCTGTGTTCTTGCCGGAACAACACAAAGCGCCACGACGGACCAATATTGACTTCTACGACACGTCCAACGAGATCAAATCACCCACCAGCCCACTGTTACGTGGTGATTCTGCACTCGAAACATCGTCCACGAATTACTCAGGAAGTGGGCGATTTGACCAGCGACGGTTGAGCGTAAACTTCAGGCAACGGTGCCAGCCAATATGCGAGGCAATGCTGGAAATCGTCATCCAAGTACACAAAACCAAGGAACATTTTGGTATGGAAGGACCTATTACGGTGCACTGCAAGTAAGTTCCCCAAAAAAGTCTGTTTTTTTGGTTTTGTCGTATATTACCCACAGATGACGCACAGACATAAAGTGGTACTGAAGAAGCAGATGGCGATCCTTCGGCTCAAGTTAGGCATGAGGATGGTTCGATCAGTCAATCACGACAAGCAAAAGCGCTCAGCAGCCAGGTAGAAGGGAATTGTTGCCATGGGAACTGTACATATTCAGACAAACCAATCTTGGAACGTGTCCGCAACTTAAGGAAATCACTAATCAGTAGCAGTAACAGATGTGGTAACGAAACCATAATAAAAAAAAACGAAGCTGAAAATTCAGACCCAGTGCCTGCGCCAGGCCGCTTGAATCCCTAGCCACGTGACCGTGTCGTGTAGCCGCAGAGGCCTAGCAGCACAAACGCTGCAAATGTTACTTCAGTCCAAACTCCAAGCAGTCCATTTTTCGCAAACCTAATACTCGCTGATAAGATCAATCCCGAGAAGCAGACTAACCGTAAACCAGAAAAACCACCAAACGGTCACCGCCACCACTCGAAAGCGTTGAGTTCGTAACACTGAGCAGCCTACTTCGCGTCAACAGTGGGCACCGATTAACTTACAGAAGCATACATAACAAACTGGCCGGCAAGAGAATTACGTCCAACTAAATGAGCTGGAGAGTAAAAGGAACCTAGATGAAAACAGCATAGCAACAACGCGATGGCCATTAGAATAAACAAACCACGGAATAACAACTAAGTGAATTTCGACAAAACTCTATCTAAAGCATCTTACACGTCCCATTCCTAAAATAATATCCATTTCTATTTTAGTTTGGGCGCTGGACGAACTGGGGTGTTTCTAACGATTGCCCTAATCCTGGAACGAATGCGTTACGAGGGCGTGGTGGACATGTTTCAAACTGTCAAATTGCTGCGCTGGCAACGTCCAGGATTGATTCGCACAGCCACCGAGTACGCGTTTTGTTACGCCACAGCGTTGGAATATCTGGAATCTTTTGAACGCTACGTGGGCTAGGTCAACACCCGGAGGAGGTATTATTTTTCACTGTTAGGTTTCGAGATTCTCGTCATCATAAATTGCTTTTACACACGCTCGCATCGAGATACGCAACAAACAAAACTAGGACTGTGCACCCTTCCAGTAATGCATTTCCATTTCGAGCGAATTGTGCACTTTTCCAACCGTCTTCCAACCAATATCTGCCAGTTCGCCTTTGCTTACGCTACAAAAACCGAGATTTCTACTGTGATGTTCTCAGTTTTACTCTTACAATCTTCCGACTCCAACCGACCTGTGTTGTACATAAACTCTGTTTTCAACAGCGCTGCGTTTGGAGAGTCCGGGACAAACCAAACACACCACTACACTCCAAAAATAACAAAATGGTAATTGCATGCCCTGTTAACCATGGTTCGGGAAAACATCACGAGATGAACAAGGTACACACTGTCACTTCGATCACCAGTTTCTGTAAATACTGTCCGATAAAATACATCCTCTCTACTCAGTTAAACATTGATCTGGCTGGCAACAGTACAAGTGGGAGGAAACTGAGGCCTTCCGAAAATCAATTCACAGGTGATTTGTAAGAACATCACACAAGGAATGTCTACAGAAGGTCACATCTCAAGCCGTTTGACATTAACCGCCAGTTTAAAATAAGACAAACGCGATAAACCAACTTAATCGAGAGCACTCTCAAATTCCACAAAAAAGTCGAACCAAATAGAGAAACGAACGTAACTAAAGGGTCGTGTTCGACTTTTTCGAGCCGAAAATTGCGCTATTCTCAATTAATTGACCAGGCCTTAACAGATGTCGCAATGGGAAACTGCCATCTACATTAAAAATAATACGCTTACACACCATGGAACAGTGCACTTTGGCTACTTCCCAGAATCACACAAGTTAGAATAGATTAGATATTTATGGCAAGAAAGACAGACGAGACAGTAGATAAGCAAGTGGACGACGGAGAAGGGAGTGGTAGTAGTGAAGAGACAAATCAAACATAAGGTTTACTCGGAGTGTTCCAAACGCCGCTACTTGTACGCGGTCGACGACGATATTGGTAACCGAAAAAAATCTCATCCACATCGAATGGTATGTCCGCGGCTTGCAGAAACATAGAAGGCCAGGTATGGGTTCCATCCTTCATAGATTTAAATGCTGGTAGAAGCTCCAAATTGCCTATACAACAAAAAAGAAGAACACACTGCGCTCATCTGCACATGCATTCATTAAGCCGCGCCGGAATAAGAATCAGGTTTCAAAACCTGTTCGCTCAATGCATTATTTAAGTCACACCTAGCTGACCTCGAACCAAAAATCTCAGTCAAGAAGAGTTAAGAAAGATTAACCACCAAACAAAAATCGCGGGCAAAGATATAATTCATCTTCTGCTAAACCCAGAAAAAAACAAGGAGCTCAGGCTCAGTATTATGGTTCATCCGCAAATCCCAATTCTGTTCAATTCCTATACAAATCCAATCTATCGATTTAATTAATTAATTGCTACAGTGAACATGTATGTGTTATCACAAGTACTCGCTCGAACTCGAAACTAGGTAGTATCGACGCTCCACCGGCAGTCACATTGCCATAGACTGAAGGCGTTACAGTGATTGTTCCTGTTGTCCATGTTTTTGGAGCCCCACAAAAATATACAGTCCTTGGTCCACACTGCATATTATACAACGATAAACACTTTGTGGTGCAACGTTTTTCAACCCATAATATTCTGCATTATTTATCACGCTGAGTTACATTTGTTATTTCTCATGGAGAGTGTGATGTGCTCCTTCTACAAAATGTGAACAAAAGCAAATAACAGTTTGTGCCAAATTAGTCTGCACACCAGTTACTATACCACAGTGATCGCTGTCGAACAGCATAGGTCATCACAAGGTCTGGGGGTCACTGCAACAATTAGTCCCAAAACAATCAGAAGCTCCTACCGTCAAGTTAGCTCGTGCTGAAACATGGGTGGTATGTAATACATAAGGCGAATTTCTAAAAAAGCATATTGCACGCATTTCAAGTTTGACGACAGAAATTTGGGTTCTGGGAGAATATATATTTTAAATACCCGGATTAACAGAAACAATGTCAGGTAGATATCGGGAAGGATAGTATAACCACGTGACGCGCAATCACGTGATCACGATACACATTCTGGGCTTAGGCAGAACAGACTGGCGCGAATGCCATTACATCCGCTTAGCACAATCAAAATCACTCGCCGTATATACCCACAGGAGAATCACACTGCCAGTTAAGGAAGTTTAGGTCAGATCAAGCTTAGCACCAATAAACTGCGGTTATCCGGAAGCCGAGCAAGTAATCACAAAATTAGGGGAAGAGAGTAAAATACAGTACCATTAACGTGGCCATGTTTGTCCCATCTATTGTGATCACAACAAGTGATTTTACTTAGTGCCGTGAAAGCATAAACAAGTCAACTACGTCTGATCTATTGTTACCTTAATGTTATGGTCAGGTTTGTGCCAGATATCCTCAGTGAGTGTTTAAAAGTGCCACAGGTATATACACAAATAGTGCAAAAAGAAAGCGGTCATTTCTTTCACGGAATCTGACATTTTTGGTCATGGGATTCAGTGCATTCAGTTGGTTCTAAGGGGTTTTAATTACGACAATGGTAATCAGATATGAGCAAGGAGAATGTGAAACCAAAAAGAGCGACAGACACACCTTTGCGAGACCACAGTGGAGCTTTGATCGTGGGTTTCTCCTCGTCTGATTCAGAATCAGAGTTCAACTGAGACATGTCAAAGGTTTTGCTATAAAGGAGACATACGGGAGGCCAGTTAGTGTGTACAGCATGAAAGATAAGCGGGAATGAAAACCCAAGTAAAAAGACAAACCTGGTGGTACACCGAAAGTACAACACCCATTGACACCGATCAGCCGATAGACAATCGCACAAAAAGTGATTCGAATTTAGAAAGATAAATGGAATTCACATAACGAACACAGATAGTTGTGTCTAAATTCAATATGAAGGTGATTCTTCACTTTACAAATAAAACTCCGGTTGAAATTGAGTAGCAGATACCTTTCCACTGTTACGCTCCACAAACAGTTCTTACTTCGCCGAGTCGAACAAAAGCTACGGTCGCATCACTGAACCGGATTAGACTATTTTCACTGATGACTAAAACCGCAGACAATAATAATCACAAGAACTCTTGCATAGAGGGCGAAAGAGAACTTCGGTGACTAACATGATAGTGACGGCCTTCGTTTATCTATAATACTAAGCCGTATAGTACCCATCCATCACCCTGCATCAATCAACTGCGAAGTGCTGACGTGGTCAAATGTAAAAAAAGACAATTGTTTCTAGATGACTGTTCGAAACAACGATCCAACAGAGAAGACCTCACATCTATGGTGACAATGAGTTATGGAGCTCAAAACCGTCGACCAACCACCAAGGCCGGGGGATTGCTTAATTATTTGAGAATCGGGTGTCAGAACCGCTAATTAACGTAGATATGAGCAATTTTGGCTAACATTTATGGGCATCCGTCCTTCACCGAAAACTCTGGAGTAAGGTCAAAGTTGTAATCTTGGCAGTTATCACAATACGGTCTTGAAGAAATAAATCCAGTTTATAAATAAAAGAAATCAAACGTGGCTTCGAAGAATCGCAGAATATAAATCCCTACAGTAAAAAGCCCACACGCTACAAACAACTAGTCAAACCGCAAGTAAACCGGCATCCTTACGGCTGGCTTTAAAAAATTTCACCGACTATCCTAACAAAACGGACCAGCACCACTTAGAATGAGTGGTACTAACATTTGAGTAACCAGATGGTTAAGGATAACGCCCGGTTTATACTCTACTGAGAACCTAAAATAAATAGCAAGAGTGGTTGTTAAGAGATGATTAAGGATGCACGAGTTTTGCAAGGCAAGATGAGGCTAATCCAGAAATAGCAACATTATCACAGCATGAAAAACCGTTACCGCATAGCAAAAAATCAAAACAGCCCCACTAGGAAACAAACCCTTCAATGTTGTTCTAAATCACTCTACAAACAGATGTGCTATCAAGTAACACAGGATCACATCTGAGCCGGATGTTATTATGCAACCCAAAACCTACGACTTCCGTCCAGGAAGTCTTCAGTAAAGCTATTTAGATGTCCGAAACACAGTAAATGGCCTTAGGCACAATTTTACATATCTAAATTGGTCAGTAACTGAGTGACTAGCGTTTAGTACCAACAAACTTTTTTGCTAACTGCCTACGAGTTATTCTCACATATCGTTCGGACATGTTGGCAGTGAAGGTGTATGGAAATACATCAGAACAGCTGAACAACCACGGGAAATGCAACGATGCAAACTCGTCATTGATCGACTTAAAGGAAGGAGCAACCTTTGGGGCCACACTTTGACAGGCGGGTAAGCAGGGCACATCGCATGGGCTAACATTTTAGGGTATCAGCACCACGTGGTAGGGAACGAACAGCATGTAAGTATGCCGCTAACCTTCTTGTTTTCCCCTACCAAGTCAAAAATTACAGGGTCCCATAAAACTAGCCACTGATCTTGACGTAAAATTCCAATAGCTTCCGTCGCTACAGTTCGTACTTGCTTATGTAGATGCGTCCATAGGTCAACGATCAAGCTGAGTTCAACACGATTACTGAGACTGGATGCGATTACAAAAATGACATACAGTTCTTGTTGGCGAATCCCCAGGTTGTCTAAGACCGAGCCTCCGCCACAGGTCGACAGACCTACACCAAACAGGCTTGAAAATATGAACAAACAAATTTGTAGTGACCAACCTTATCTTCTGTTTCATATTCAGTCGCGTACACCACTCACGTTAAGTATAACTCATGTGTGCGACACAGTTGTACGATCACGTAATCAGGCAAATGGTGGTAACCGCCTAATAACTGGGCCAGAGAGAGTCGAGTATTTATGATAGCCATGTCCTGGGTAGCAAACACGATATGTAGATGACCGAAACACCGTTAACTACCGATTCGCACACTAAAATCGTCTGAAAACAGTCGACCATTCATCAACGTTCAACGGACTGCCGCAACGATCTTATCATAGAACGTATCCTTGGTATTACCAATGCAATGCACAACTGGACCATAAACAACCAGCACAGCGACAAACTCACCGCGACTGAATCGCGGAAGCCTGGACATGCTTCGACGGCCGATACGGTTGGGTTGATTTATCGCCAACTTATTACGGCCCATGGTTGCGAAACAGACGTCTAGTTCTCGGATACCCTCAAGTGGACAATCAATCGCTCTATGAGTTAGCTACACCAGGGAACAAACTTCACACTCACCGCCTTGTGCAAAATTAAACAAGGAAGCGAAGTGAGATAAAGAGAGGTTTTGCGGACAGCTGGTAATGTTGTATGAAATTGTCCAATTAGGTTTTTATAGTGTCATAATATAAGGACAAAGGAAGCAGGCAGTTGTTGCAGAACCAGCTTACTAAGGTTACCGCCAAACACACTGAATGTTGAGCAGCAGCGGCCATCGGCCAAGTATAACATTTGCTGCCAGTCAGATCCATGGAAAATGTATTCAACGTAACAATTCCTTTGAGGGTCCTCGCTGTACATTTTATAAAGATGTTCCACTAGGCCTATCGCCGGACTTTGTCATCAGTACTAGCAAATCTTACGTTTAGCAACCTCAGTCTTGGCAACTATGGATACAGCTTGAAGCCATATACGTGTATCTAGGTAGGAAAGTCAGAGTGCAAACTTGTGAAACGACCACCGGTAAAGAAACGAGGTCGTGTTTTAACTCCAATCCCACCTAGACCGTATTTAATTGAGATGCCTGGATGCCATTAAAAGCCGGAAAGATAGCGTCAAATTTGAATACTGCAAGGATAATTGTTTGGTGAATGTGCAAGCACATAATTGTGCATTGATTACTCTCCAATAATTGCAACAAGTGGCTAGTTTTCAAGATTGAGGTAATCACATCTGAACCTAACAAAAATGCATTTTCTTCCTTTTGACTTTACCTCATCATCATTACCATTATCATTATCATCATCATCATCATCATAGACAGCAATATACCAATGGTTCACACTGATGCTTAACTGCTACACAAACGTGCTATACCCATGTTTCTCATTCGCATTAGTGCAGACATTGCGGACCAGTTTCCCAACATGGACGATACTGCTCCTTGGGGAAGATGAGAACATGAGGGAGAGATAATGGGAAATCAGATGTGGGTGATCATAAACATACGCTTTGAATGACTGAAGAGCAGGATTTGAATCTGACCACCTGAAGAAGTTCAGTTGGCACAGAGGTTCTACAAGTAAACGAATGACAACTTTGCAACCATAAATACGGGGGCACGATAAGCAAAGAAAACCAGCATGATGTGGGCGTTCCGCTTTTGGACGAATACGGTGTCCGACTGGTAAGTCATGAACGCACATAATGAAAGTCGTCAATAAGGATTGTATGTTGAATACAATCAAGCTTACGCGCTCTTGTTTGTCACACTCGTAAACCAACGATGCCGTCGTTTAGTGGTCAACTAACAATGCGGTCACGAAGCATGACTGACTGTTCCATCGAGCAAAGTGAGTAGGCATTGCTTGCCTGACTGAGGTCTCATGACCACTCGAATCGCTGGTTAGAAACGCTATCCGAGATGGCAGTGTGCCGCAGTCAATGACGTACCTACATTCATGCCATTTCTAGTTCTTCCGCCTAGTCCTAATTTATTATCTTTTAACCTTTGCAGTAACGTTTTCTGCTTCCAGGGGTTATTCCACGTCATTGTTGAGGTGAGTGGCGGCTCGGACCACAGTACCTACTGGTCAGACTAAATGTAATTGTGATGACGACGATGAGATGCAGATTCAAGCCACTTTCCGCCTGCTTCGAATTCTCAGTCTGTTTCCGTTTGATGCCTTGAAATATTGATTCCTTAATCAAGGCTAAAAGCGTTCTCGTGTTTTGGCCGATGAGGCAAACTGGTCCAGACGAGGATGTTGCCATCCATGTGTGTATGTAGACTTCCAAAAAAGACTTCCTATTCAGTGATCGTAGAGAATGAATAATGAGACTCACTCCACCGCTGCTGGAGAAGTTCCCGGACGGGTGCATTGAATGGTGCTGGGTTTGATGGCAGATACAGCATGGGTAGGCAATTTGACCACAGGAGCCACAGCGGGTGGATGATGTGCCGTCACACTGGGTGTTGCGAATGATATAATGCCGGTTGGTTGCGGTTGTGCGGCATGTGGCTGCACTACTTTTGTCACGGTGGCAAGCCGGGTTTGGGATGGAGGGACATTTTCCTGCAAGACAAAGACAGACCATTTGCCAATTGTATTCATACTTGGTTTAACACTACAAATGTCCAGCTAAGCTTCTGTGCTTTAGAGACCACACCTAAGCCTGTCAGTCACATTAAATCACACACTGCTCAGACGTGATAGCAGGTAACGATCTCATATACTGACTGCCATAACAGACAGAAACTGTTTCGTCAGTGGGTTGCACAACTTGAACTGAGTCGGATGTGTTAGGCGTTAGCCGAAATCTCGTTAAAGTCACAGCGGAGGGCTTAAACGAATAGTTTGATTCAGAACGGGTTTTAGTTACTCACCAAGTCAAGTGCTTTCATTATACTCCAGTCATTTCACACCCTCATCCTTTGATCACAACTAAAACTAGTGAAGGAATGTGGACTATTCGGCACATTTTGATGACCAGAATGAGCACAATGGTCAACTCGGAGGTGAAATAAGGAAACCTAGCTGAATGTTATCAAATAACTGACAAAGACGCAGTCAATTGCCTTTCTCCCTTATATATTATGTCGTGTTTGCCATTCCATGTTTCTTTGTTATCTGCATATAACAAAAAAACGGGAAATGTGCCACAACATAAGAACGGAAGGTGGGAGTTATGTAAAGTAAGATGTGGGGGGAAAGACAATGAAAACATCGAGTAACAACACCAGCACCATCGACTTTTATTCGTCACTAAATCAGAAAGGACCTTCAGATGACAGTTTATCGTCTTTTGGATCCCGATTAGAGAACCAAGAACGTCATACTGAAGCGTGCTTTAGTATCAATGTCCTCATAGCTCGCTTCCAGCCTAACACACAACACGCAAACAATAAATGAAGAGGCAAACGGTGTATTGACATTCGTAGGATGCGGCCAAGATAAAGAACTGTGAGACAAACTCATTACGCTCAAGAGTCGAGAGAGTCCATCCATTCCTAATACATGTCAGCGAACCAAGTCATTGTTGACGCGCTATTCCCACCATGTCGCTAATGCTTCAGAAACATCGACGGTCAAAAATGGACATTCTCCGTTTAAATGTGCCAGGTTTCGCAACTGCACAACAGGGCTGCTCGTACAATGGCACTATACAATCGGTGTTTCATTAAAAGGCTCAGATCACGTCGACGTTACTCACGGCGTGAAGTAACAAACGTTATCCTGGCCTCAGTTCTAAGCGAACGTATCTGAAGAGCTTCGGTTGATCATCACGACTGCTGAGCTCCGTAAAGTATGATAGAGGAACGCGTTCTGAGCCCACAAGTATTGACTGCACACCCTTAGCCTTGAGTCGGATTACCCTGAAGGTATCCATACAGAACCTAGCCTGTCCACTGAACAGCAAACGACTGAACGAACATCGCTCAATTTTGTTTGAAGAGTCGCGAGAAAGCTGAGTCAACGCACAGGGATTGACACTCCAAGTCTGCTGTGTATTAAATGAAGTCGTTCATCGGCAGCTGTAGTCAAATATGATAGAACCGCGGAATAATTCGACAATGCGTCTAATGCTGGCCAACTGTGTCTACTCGAAGAGCAAGCAAAATCGGTGTATGCACGAAACTATAATTGAGTTACCTCTAGTAAGTGCCACAGCAAGATATTCAGCAGGCGCTGAGCGGCCGACATATGCACACGCAAAGCGAACGTTTACGCAGAGCCAACAAATGTAGCTGCAAGTTTGCAAGCAACGACCGCGCTGTACAAGTATAACTTTAACCGAAGTGAAGTAGTTAATATATTAGCAAGCAGAAAACATTTAGCGACAATCTGCCTGAACGCGTCATGCACGACCTCGTAGATAACAAAGCGCTTGGTGTATAGTCTGATAATATCTTCCCAAATCCAATTATGTACGGAGCTGACTATGTCTACAACCACACGACCCCACTTCTCAACTAATAACAGGTGCTACCATAGCCCAGTGATTTCATTTTTAATAGCACATGTTTCAATGAAATGCATCCGACTGAATGAGTTCCGTCGGTGATTTGTGTTTGACTTCAAAGATACCGGCTGTAGAAATTCCAATCAGTCGCTCAGAAAGACTGGTGATACGCACTGAGATATCTTTTTGGGGACGACACACTTAACGGGCCATAAACCACAAGCGCTGAAATAACACAAAAAATGGAACAATGTTGTTCCCTCGATTCACGATCTCAGTCGGTCAACTGAATAATGGACATGAGTGAAGCAACCCTACCTTGTATACAGAGGAAGACATTAGCGGTAGGGAGTGATGTTGAATGGACAATAAACCGTGAGGAAACAGAGGTATTAATGGATGGCGTTGACGTTAGGAGGAGCACACAACGACTAGTACAGTGCCCGAACCAACACAAGAGAGGAACACATTCTGGTTATCAACATGGAAACGGCCAGCTGATAGCCCAACCAGTTTGAACAGAGCAGATTTGACTAGAACATTCCGACCTCCAAGAAAACTATTCGAACAGTCCTCGCTACAACGATCACCTAGAATTTCGAGTAGCTTTGTAATCATGCATGCTTATCACCTTCGCTTACTGAGTTGAATGCTAGTGCACTTTCACAGCTGTTGATATGTCTTTGGTCCTCCTCAACCAAGCTAATTGACAGGAAATCTTGGAAACAATCGCGTTGTATAGAACAGTAGTGTAATTCTTAAGAAACACTAGTCTTCAAGCTGGATTTTCCACTTCCATTAATGATATAGTTAGCGCAGCTGCCAGCAAACAGTAGTAAGGCAGACCGGTAATGATCGATTTAACAGAAGAGATTTGCTGTTTGCCTCACGTTCTTAACAGTCACATCCGGATCGCGTTTCAGCGGTGAAATAGACCAAACAAGACGTATTTTCAAGTACACAATAATTAGCAACAAAAAAGAAGTAGGACGTTCTGAACATACCTTGTCGGGGATCTTTTGCACGGGTAATCGTTTCAACGTCGGATTCTGAATTGGATTATTAAGAAAGATTGAAAATACGAGCGAATATTTGGAGGCAAAAGTAGTGTCAAAACTCAAAATTCAACCTCTGTTAAGTTTACTTCACTCAACAGCTTTCTAAAAATTGAGTGAGAAAATAAGAGGAATGTTTAAGAACACCCATAGGAAGCATAACCCGTAACAGATAACGCTCAAAATAAGACGACTGGAACGCTACAAGGCGAAATTGCTTATCATTAATAGCGAATACAGCAGTGATTTTGACACCCGAAAGAAAATTAACAGCTGACGACTATTCACGAATGAACTAAAGACTCTCATTGCCAAAGAGTTAGTCGTTTAAATGAAGAACGAAGAAACCGTCAAAGTCGAACACGACTGTCGAATGATCCGCAATTAAAACAAATTCAGTGCGCTAATAAAGCGAACGTCTGATAAACAACAACGGAGTACCCCCATGTAGTCAGCTCATTAGCCGGAGTAGCAACAAGAGAAGTAGCAACCGGATTAGAACGGGCTGAGCACTAGTTTGAAACTATTGCGCGAGAAGTCGACAAAAGGATGCGCGGATAAAAACAACAGAAGTGCGCCACACATGAAAATAACGGTAAATTTCAATCAGCTTTATAACGTACACGATTTTGAAGCATTTTGTTTGTTCACTTCTCATCCTCTTTGGGAATAAGTTCCGTTAATAACCAAGGACTAAACTGCCCACGGCTTACAGCCATATCGTTCAGTTACTAGCCAACGACAGAGCATTTTTTTAGATTTCGGCCCGGAAGCCGAACACAGACAAGACTTGACGCCAGTTTTTTAATACCCTCAGGTAAAGTCATGAACTGCTGATCGAGATTTTTTCAGTCACATCCAGAAAGCACAAACAAGATGCGGAATAAACACCAAACAAGCACGAGAAAAATATGTCACCTTAACCGACTAAATGAAGACATCTCACGTAAAGCAAAGTAAACTGTTTCCAACACAGCGTCGTCCTCCAATACTGCCCACCAGGTGCTGCCACCGCAAGCGAGTAACGCTTTGTGGATAATGACTGTCAAAAGCAAACAGCCCATGAACAGTGTCGACCACGTTTCCAGATCACGCAGTGCCGCTGTGCGCTCTGTCTTCTAGCGAGATTAATGTTTCCCAAAAGTGCTGTCATTAAGCTGAACCGAGCTAAAAGTTAAGTTCTCATCATGTCTTGTGGATATGAGTAAGTTGCTGAGAAGGTTTGTCGTGCGTGTGACTGAGTTAGGAGGTCAGCTCACAGACCGTAATGCGACATGACGACAAACAACTGAAGTGAAAAACGTCTAGCTATATGGATTTGATAGCAAAATAAAAACGACCACCAACTTCAAAGTCGTACTTCAAAGTTGTACCACAGAACAGAATATGGGTTAGAAGTGAACATCGACACCACGAAAGAGTCCTACCATGAAAGATGATCAACGTACCAATTTCGCCTTTTCCGATTCTGCCTTTGCACGAGCCTGCAATACATCGGGCGAATGAAAAATGGAACCAATCAGCACATTGACAACACATCACAACGTAACACGCTTTAAAAAGTACGCGTAGTTACATCTAGTGCTAGTCTGGCTTAAATATGAACAAGAGTGTTTGTCAATTAAAACTGTCCCTTATGTAGTTTAAATCTCCGAGCCTGCAGCTGGACACTTCCCCATGCGGCGGCAGACGACCATAGTTGGTTACAATAACCCAAAATGTTCCAGTGACAACACCACAAGGTGTTTTTTGCTACGTGGCACACTAAGTGGCGTATCCGTTGAATACTGTCAGGCTGTCTAGCCTAAAATAGCAACAATTGAGCGGACTCTAAGCTCCAATTAACATACCGACTCACATGTGGGCTTAAATGACCTGAGGGATAAACCCCTTTAAGGCAATCGGAATCGGCCACATAACTGAGAATTGAAGAAAATCGCAGCTAGACATTGTCAAACACGTCACAGCCTATATTCACAACCTCATGAAACAAGAAGTAACTACGAAACGCTTTCGGACAAAACTGTCACAACCAAAAAAAGTCGTGGTAGATCATCTTACGTCGGCTAATTGTTTTTTACTTTCCAAAAGCATGCGGTGCATATCAGCCATTTGTTGCGCTTTGCTCTTCACTGCCAACCGACGTTGCTCATTTGCACGTCTTTGTGCTTCACGTTCACGTTGCTTTGCATCCTGAAACGCACGAACTCGGGCAGCTTTCTCTTCCAATCGTGATTCAAAGAGACGACGCTTCTCAGCGTCTTGCACCTCTTTTGCAGCTAACACGGACCGAGAACGTTCATTGGCGCGAGATGACCCGAGACCTCCATGGGAATCATTGAGCTGCGAGGTACGTTGGGCGGTTTCGTTAATCAGTTGAAGTCTGGAGTCTGGTGTAACGAAAACCAACAAAAATGAAGGTAGATGTTTGGTCTAAAAAAAGTAATATCATTCAGAAGCCAATCCGAAAAGCATCACCAAAGTCGCTACACACGCTTAACGTAATACGTTGGATCAGCAAAGAGTAAACCATCAGGAGTTAACCGATGACTATCTAGGCGAACGTAGGCAAGCGCCGCTGGATTGTTGTGCTGAAGAACAATGACTATTGACATAACCACCAGAAACGTATGTACACACTGTGCGGGATGTCAACAAAGAGAATGGCGGTGCAGTGCTGCTAACGGATGTGAATACGCACCAGCAGTAAGTGTTTGCGTTTGTGGTTAAACGCTTTTAAATAAGTCGTAATGGACGTTCAGAAACAACCCTCCGGGCCAGGAATCTATAGAAATCACAGCAAGTGCACTGATAGTATCATTTCTTTCCTGATCCCAATGTCATATTGGCATCGAAAAATGCTACCTTAATAGATGACATCATCACGATATGAACAATCGAAACATGAAATTCGTTTGGAACAAGCTTTCTCATCACGTCCATACGACTGCCACCTTTGGAATAAGGGTAGGTAGGGTTCATCTTAATGCGTGCTCTTCTCTATGGCAACCAATTTATATTGCCTTCAGAGATGATCGGTGCACAGAGAAGCAGTACAACACTCCTGAGGAAGGCCACCCGAGGTGGTTGAAACGTAGAGTATTACAACTTGCTCGTAACGTTGTTATTCTAAATCCATTTATCAGTACACACGATGTTTATAGTCATGTCACACTGGACCCGACACAGACTGCATATTGTCTGAATGCAAGCAACTGTCTCCGGAGTATCGCCGTTTAGGCTCACTAACGCGACCATGACAGAAGTCAATAATGACACCGCTGCTGCGAACTACGGTCAGATAAATTGAGGTCATGTTTAAACGTACCAATCTCGCGTTACACGGCTTCCACTCTTAAAACATAATGTGCATCTTGCAACGCGACATACCTGGTCACGCGAAGGCTAAACTGACATGTGCAACTGAGGCAAGCGGGATTTGATGTCACAACCGTGTGCCTACCCATCACCATTCTTTTTAGCACAGGTTCAGGATGCCATCCGCCCTGACAGTAACCAGCAGCGCATTGAAGTAGGAAATAAGTGGAAAATACATAAGAAATCACAACGAAAAAAAAACAGATATTCGCAAAAAGACATGTGCTCGCCGCTGAATGTAATACACTGTCTTGTTCGAGCGTTTGCAACTAGCAGTGTAGACGGTCACAATCCTCTTCCCATCAACCAGGCAGACGGTACTTATCTCGCTCAGAAGGTCAAATACGGCGCCTACAACCCATGTCCACATCGGTAACTGGTCATTATGCGATTCCTTTTAACCACAAGCACCTACAGTGAACAATGTGCGATGCGGTCTTATCGACACACGTTCAGCAGCCAGCGTGGGTTGTGTTTCCCCTATATCGATTACCGGTCGCCAACATGCACACTTATCAAATGCGCATAAGGAACTGTCGCGCTGCTTGCACACTCAGTCCATTGTATACAAGCTAACTAGCGGAGACAATGGTAGTCGAATACTGAGAGCCTGTATGTATCTGGCACAGGGATGTGCCAGGTCCCCAATCCGCTGGACGAAACCGTGTAAAGACATGCACTGTAAACTACGTCCCCAAGTAACAACAGCGTCTTTGTACCATATGCTGTTGCTTTTAATGAACACCCATTCAGCAACACAAGTTGATAGCAATGTTAAGATTGCAGAGGAAGTGATTGATACTCTAGTGGCTTGCCAGTCAAGGGCTGGGCTTCGGACGTTCCGACAAGCATGGTTGACTGGTTGGGCAATTCGTGACCATGCACGTCGCCGATTGCAAACCCTCTCGGACAACATAGTGTATCGTAGCCGATGGCGAGTCTGGATCCTTAAGAATGACCCCTTTTTCCAAGAATATTCATTGTTTCCTACCTTAATTCTACATGCATCTGTACCTGCAACTCTGCCGCTTTGTAAGTTACTGTCAGGAAAAACGACAACCAGTCAAAGTACCAGCTGGTACGAATCAAAGCTTAAGGTGACGAGAAAGTCGCCCGTTCACTGAGGTACATAATGAACGAGTATGTACTGCCCCGAAAGAGCCAAGCTGCCATCAAAACTAGCAACTAACTGAATAAAGACGCACAAAATGTACTCACTAGTTCTTGCTGAGGAAATTGCTGTCGAACTCAATCCAAGTAACCGTGAAGCACCGCCGAGTCGTTCAGCAGAAGCAAACGGTCTAAATTTTTTGAGAGTAGCCGGGCGGTAACTATCCAATGAAGCCTTGTTTGCACTCAAAATGTTCGACTGCGATCGGGAACCAGGCAATTTGTGATGCGCGGGCAGCGTG
>LUCH01001400.1:0-34313 GCA_013368495.1 Paragonimus heterotremus
CACGCCACAGGGAGTTTAGGATTTTAGGGACGTCGAAGGTAATCTCACTACATGTATCACATTACCTTAATTCACCGTGCTGCACAGATAAACATAAGCATAAAAATATGCCATTTGCAATCATTCTTCTAATTAGTGAAAAGTTGGTATGTTGGTAAATCAAATAGCTGAGGCCATATTTTGATTACATTTGCCCTACTTTATTATTGAAAATTCCCGCCCCCTAGTTTAAATATGCTGTTCTGCTGTCTGACGGGCGATGCTGGGTTCGGATAATCTGGCGCTTAGCCTGTTGCACATAGAGTCACTAGTTTGTAACGCCGGAAAGAAAACCCACAAAGCCAATTTTGCTGAAATCCATCAGGTAAGGTTAATCTATCTAGAAGTAACAGACGACAACCTAAATTTCGGTATGTCTTTTTATGAGGTTACACGGAATGGATTAGTAGGTTAGCGTTAAATTGAGTCGTTTAGTTCTTTATGCCGTACTTGGTTGGAATTTCTGTCTATTTTAACCAACAGTTAGCTGTTTGCATTATCACTTCCTGCACTGCAAGGCAAATAAACTTTGATTAACCGCCTACTGCATGCGACTATACGCGGTAAATGGCACGGTTCGATTTTGCAGGCTTCGCTGTTGATGCTAAATGAGTTGGCTGATTTTGGTTATACATTTTCAAAGGTCAGTGAGAGACACCGGAAAGTCCTTTAAATTTTTCCAAAGTGGGTTACGATGCGTAGCTGGTGTCATTCAACTAACCGAAAATGCGACCTCCATCGTATGGCGTCTTGACAACAGGTAACAAAGTTGTCTTGTATCATCGTATACTGTCTTGATGAATGATCATCTCACGAATTTTAAAGTTAAGTGGGGATTTATTAGTCAGCCGCTGGCAACTCGTTCTGTGCGCTCAGCAACTAGTAACATACTCTACTTGCCGTTGATTTACTTGCGAAGAACACCTGTAATCCAGGTCGGTTTATGTGATTACAGTTTAATATAAAGATCACATTGTGTGATCAGCAGGATAGAACAGCTGACATCAAGTCACATCTAAAAGGGTTTAAGCTACTTACGATGATAAGCTACTGAATTGTCACCGACCCCCTCCAAATTTTTGATTTTTTTCGGTTACAACATCAAGGATTAATACTACGACTTGTCGGTATTTACATTTACTAGCACAGGATCTTGACATTAACTTTTGCTTTTTTCCTTTGCAGCTCATCGAACAGCACAGACCCATCGCCGAGCAGCATTTTGTCCGATGCCTATTCTCTTCCATTGATTTCTCACCTTATGAGACCAAAAGTGCTCAGAAAGATTTCCACCAGGTTCGATGAGCGTATACATGTTTCTAATGCTTTCTAAGACACAGTATCTTAGTCAAGAGTTCAATTCTATTTTATCCAAACCCAACTTCCCATCATTGCTTTGTTATGCTGTCGATAGACCGCTTCCCTCTGTCAAAGTAAGTTTAAATGGTGCACTGTGAATTTGCAAACCT
Organism: Paragonimus heterotremus; assembly: GCA_013368495.1. Classification (NCBI taxonomy): domain Eukaryota; kingdom Metazoa; phylum Platyhelminthes; class Trematoda; order Plagiorchiida; family Troglotrematidae; genus Paragonimus; species Paragonimus heterotremus. The sequence continues at coordinate 1,509 of LUCH01001400.1, forward strand.
TTGAATTTCGTTCGGTTGTCAACCTCCAATGTTTAATGATCTTAACGGATAAGTCCAATATGCTCTCCTCTGTTTTCAGGGATTCGGTCCTTCCCGTCATATTCTGTCACAAATCAGTCGTGTTCTCAAACTCAGCCGCGTTCAAGAGGTCGCACTGGGTCTCGCGTTTACGCAATCCAGCAGTTCACAAATAGTCTACTATGCCAAACAGTGGATACGTCTAAAGTTACCTGAATTAGTCCAGGCACATTTAACAGCTGGTAAGTTACCTGCACTACCTTCATTTCTGCTTTTCATTCACTCTTGATTGGGTGGGTTTCATGTGTTTTGCAGCACCGTTTACAGTTAGATTATGAGATGTCGCTAAAAAAATTCAGTCGTCCAGAACGCCCTAATCACCATGCCGTTACACTACCGATTTGCCCAGTTTATCTCAGATTGTACTTTCAGTCATTTTCAACGCTGGAGTTTACCGGCACCGTCTGAGAAACGTCTGTTTTTCAGAGCATGTTGGATTGCCCATGTCACCTGAATGCGTACTGCTTACCCGATCACTCAAGAGGCAGTAACTGTCATCGGCTTGAAATATTCGTATACGAAACTTCAGGCATTTGCATCAGAACGCAAACAAATTTAATGTACATACAATACTCGCAACAGTCGGAGTTTGAAGCTGGGCCTATACGGTTGGGGAAATCCGTTTCGAATTAGCTTGTCACGGTGACCGAAGCCAAAGGACGCTTTCTCATAACACTTGCTGCAGGCGACTTGCGCTGTATTGCCTGTTGTTTCACTCACAAACCAGCGTAAGCCTGAAGGAATAAGACCAACGAACGAGGAGGACTTAGTGTCAAGCCAGCCAGTGCTGATTGACCAGTTTGCGGGCTAGTACGAAGGCTAAACCTTTGTTTATGGGAAAAAATTAGAGTGACTCCAGTGGTAAGATTTGAATTGGGAAGAACGATATTGATAACGTAAGGCGAGAAGTAAGCTAATGCAGGGGTACATCTCGTTGCATCCTAAAAGTGATAGAAAGTTTGGAATGATTAACAAACAAACTGGTCGTCATACAATACACAGTAAAGCTCAAGAAAAGGCCACCATGGCCCAGGCCTCTAAAAACGGCAGCGGGCGAGTTGCCGGGTGACGGTGGTCGTTGATCGATACGAACGGAAAAACGGAGATAACCCACATATCCTATTTGAGTCTAACGTACTCGTCTGTTCGCCGACGGTGTACAATGAACACCTTGATGACCTAATCCAAGACGATCAGTACATTGGCGACCGTATTCGTTGCAGCGTCATGCGATCATGTCATCACAACCTATGACACTTATAATTCATTTGCATACTGCGCGATCCAACTCAGTTGCACAGATGTCGCCCACTGAACCTTCGGGTGTCCGTCCGGATCGTATTCCTCCAGGTGATGCGGCTCAAAGGCAAGTCGTTCTACGATATGGAATTAGCGTCACAACGCGAAAGGCTCACTTTGGTAACATCCCGGTATCTCAGTTTTGACGAACAAGATTTCGCCTACCTGCCTCCGGTTGTTCGTACGACAGCTGCCTCAGGATCAGTTCGTCTTCTATCCTACGGATGTTCCAGACAGTGAAGCTGATTGAGCATCAGCTTGGCTACGATCCCGTCCGTGTCTGTTTGCCAAAGTACATAAGGGTTCGGAACCATATCTGACCACCGACTACCCAAGGTACGTCTTTGACGTTTCAAATGAAAGCGGTTCATATAACACACATTCTGTTTATATAATATTCGAGTTTTGCAACCATACAACGGCGTAGTCAACACTATTGATTGGCAGACAAGCAGCTTAGTGTCGATGTTCAAGCTGTATTTCTTCCGGACACGTCTTTCAAGACGTCTGAAAGTGGCTCTAATCTTCGGCACACAAGCTCGCAACTCAGGGTCCACGGACGGATCCGTTGACAGACTGTTACCCAAGTAGCAGACACTTGTGCAGTCATCCAGAATGTCTCCTTTGATGTGAGATTCAGGTACGGGTACAGCACGTCCGCCGGGGGAGAGATGAAAGGAGAAAAATGTTTTATCGGTGTTGATATTCAAGCAAGATTCGGTTCATAATTTGAAGTTTACCCACTTGATCTCATCTTCGCCTTCATACACCCAACATTTTAGCCAAATTGACAAACGTACCTGGGCCTTCAGATTTACCAGGCATCATGCATAATGCCTTGTTGAAGTCCACAAAAAGGTGCACGTGTTGGTTGCGTTCACAAAAATCCTCTTGGATATGTCGAACAGTGATCATGATGTCAATTTTGCTGCGACTCACCTTAAATCTACACTGCTCTTTGAAAACATTTACCCCAGAAACTTCCGCATTGTATCCGTCCAGGAGAATTCTTGCATGTAACTTGGCAGACTGATGACCCGATAACAGTGCATTGTTTGATACCCTTGTCCTGAAATAAAGGTACCATCAGAGAGAATGGAGAATGCATCCTACCCGCGGGTGGACTGAATCTACTGAAGCCGAACACGTTCCAAAACGGAGTCGTCATATTCCAGAAGTTTCTTTGGCCACCCATCTCCCGCTGCAAACTTCCTGTTTCGCGGTTTTTCGAAAGCTTACACTGCACATCTGCTAAATCTGGTGGGGGGGGGAGACAGTGAAGCTTTGAGGTCTTGTTGTGGCAGGCTGGCCGGTTTAGTAGGCTGCCAAAGTGCTTGCGGTAGACTTTCATGATGTCATCCGGTTTAGGGGATGAAAAGCTATTGTCAGTGTCACCCAGTACTTTAGCAGACGAGAGGGCTAGTCGTAGGACTCATCGTTTTCGGCGATCGACATAGCTCAGCATTTGCTCAGCTTGACTTTTTCGCACGTCGTCCTTGATTCCCCGAAGCTGTTCAATGAGTTGTCGTGGAACACTCTGGACCGTGGCTATTTATCTGCGTTGTTTGTGCAAAACTATACAGTTTGGTCTTGACTAACCTATGATCTGTTACATTCAGCTGGTTCTATCATCCGCGTGATGCGCACTTCGCGAATTTCGCCCTGTCACACGGTCACGTAATCAAGCAATTGATGGTGACCGCTTCGTGGATAAGTCCATGTCGTGACATCGCTTCCATTCGGCTAGAGTCGAGTGTTTGTGATAGCCGGCTCATGAGTAGCACGTAGGTGAGGCGGACGATCACCGTTGTTGTCAACAGCACCATTGCAGTGGGGTCCGAGGACTCCTGGCCGGGCTGTTGAGTCACACCTGACTGGTGTGTTGAAGTCACTCGGAACAAACAGTAGGTCATTCACCGGTGTCAAGCGAATTGTGACGAACCGTTGATCATCATGTGTGACACATCAGTGTGGCATATAACTTGACCATAAACAGTAAGAGGTGTGATGAGCTTATCCTGACCGTGTGGCAGGAGCATGGACATGATTCGAGGGCCGATGTCTTGCGGTTCGCCTATCGTCAAAGAATTGACGCGATCAACGATCACGAAACAGACACCGTACTTCCGGCCACCGTCTGTAGAGCAATCTATCCAATAGAATTTGTACCCAGCACATGCCTTTCGGAGCATACCTTAGTCTGCAATCCTCGCTTCGCTCAAGGTTGTGACATCGATGCTGTGGCGGCTCGGTTCCATGGTGATCAGTGCGGTACGGCGTTGCGGTTGTCCGATGCTGCACCGATCGAGCAGCGTACACGCACGTCCCGATAGATAGTGTCGTTCGTTCACGAGAATGTGTCATGTGGAGTCTTTGACTCAGTAGCTTGACCTGTGGACGGAAAGGGAACAGCCGAGTGATGGATCTTTATTTTAACGTTTCAAATCCACAGTAAGATCCGTTGTCAGACAAAATGACATATGTGTCGTAATGCAAACAAGCTTACTGGTTCACTCACTTTCGATGTGGTGGTTCTTGTCCAGTCTGTGGGGTTGACCTAGTCATTGAGGTGCGTGCGCATGTGTGTTTTGGCCTGTCTCGTCGTTGTGGTCAGTGATTCATGAAGGACGTTGTATAGGTATGTGACATTGGCGACAACCGTGTTGGCTGCACTACGCTAACTGATGGTCGAAGGTTGTTTGTGGTTACTATTTGCACGTGCACTTGATAGTAATGCAGTGGGGATTGTTTTCCTTGTTTGATGTCCGTACATCTTGATGGTATGATGTAGGAGCTGGTCTAAACATGCGACCGTCGACTATCCCACCGTGAAAATGTTCCATGTTTTGAGTATTACACCGTCGTTTTGATGCCTAAAACCCTTATTTGTTAATAAAATGAATGTTATTGTAGGAGCGTAATGAATACTAAAAGACCACACAGAGCAAGTGGGATGTTTAGCTTGTGTAGGGAAAATAAGGTTCGCTCAGTGTGTGTAGGGATGGGTTATAGTTCGGGTTAATATGATGGGAAAATGAGAGTGACTGCAGAGGCTTGCGTGAGCCGTCTGCGCCCCATAAAAACTTGATAACAAGAAGAAATTTCCTCATATAAAGGCACGGGTGCCGACTGCTCTCGTGGTTGCACTGGACATAGCCGTCGCACGTAATTAACCAAACGTGCTACATGCCTTCTGTAATCAACAAGTTTGGTTGGCGCAGGAGACACTGATTCGTTAGGCGAACGTAAGTTGCATTCGTAGACGAGTTGAGCCGGTATGGGTTTCAGGTCCATCTTAACGATGTTACGCAACCCGAGAAGGACTAGTGGTGAAGGCCCTAACCGGAAGGGGTTCAACTATACACTGAGGGCTGCTTTTAACTTATGATGAAAACGTTCCACCATCCCGTTGGACTCCGGATGATAAGCGGTAGTGCGTATGTGCCTGCACCCTAGGGTATTCAAGAGATCCGTAGTCACTACTGTGGGACAGCCAAATTAGGCTACTTAGCGTTTCAGAAGGCGCGAGCCACAGTTTCGGAAGCGCATTCGGGAGGTGAGATTGCCTCCGGCCACCTAATGAAACGGTCCACACAGGTCAATGAGAAAGTAAAGCTGTTGGAAAGCGACAACGATCCGACGAGGTAACAGTGCACGTGATAAAGATGTGCATCGGGTGCAGGAAAGACACTAATGGGGCTCTCGGTATTCCTATGAACGTTGGAACGTTGACATTCCAGACAGCAACGAGCCCATTTACGGACGTCGCGGTTCACTTTAGGCTATATGCAACGTTCAGTGATAAACTCCACTGAAACAGGTATGCCAGGGTGCGATAGGTTATGAAGTGCGTTGAGCATTCTATTACGGAACGATAAGAGCACTACCAACACTAGGTACGCTTTGCCAAACATCACACAGGTTGATGCCCTCAGAGGAAGTTAAAGGGACGGGTCATATTTTGAGAGCCATATGGACGGATTTGATCTAGTTCGGAGTCGTCTGTTTGCACAACAGCCATGTCGGCCAAATCATGAAGAATAGACGTAGAATCGCTTACGTGATATACGCATGACAATGCATCTGCGACAGGATTAAGGACACAAGACATGCCGTATATTTGTCGTGAACTGAGAGATAGCTCCAAGTGCCCGATTTCCGTGGGGAAATGCCTGTCGGACGAATAGTTCGGTAAATACACCAATGATTTGTGGTCAGTGCAGACTGAATTGGTGGTCTTCAACAGCACGTCGAAAACGGCGTAATACAAGGTAAATGGCAAGCGATTCTCTGCCGAAAGTACTATAGCGAGACTCCGTGGATTGCAACTGTTTAGAGAAGAATGCTAGGGTTTGCCACTGATTTTCCACGAACTTTTGAAACACGGTATCTACGGCTGTATCGGAAGCGTCGGTTACAGTCGATAACTGTGCGCTAGGATCAGGATGGGCGAACGGGGTTAATTTGGAGATGTACTCTTTAGGCTGTTTAAAAACAGAATTGGTAAATGACAATGTATGACCGTCTCCACGGTGATCGGTCACTTGCTGTATAGCATGCGCCCAACGAGGAATTAATTGACGATGATAGTTTGCTAGGTCACATAATCTGTGAAGCTGTCAAACGAAATAGAGTTCAAGATAATTCGAGATGACCTGTACTTTGTCAGAAAGGTCATCAGTTCCATCGTCTGAGATCCAGTGACCTAGAAACTCGATGGTCGATTTGCCTAGCTCGAACTTTGTTGTCTTGACTGTAATACCATAGTTAGTCAACCATTGAAACAACCTACGCAAATGTGAACGGTGCTTCTCCTCGGAAGAGCTAACAATTAGAATGTCCTCGAGGTAAGGATAAATGAAGTTTAGACGGCGGATGACGTCCTACATAAACTGCTAAAACGTCTGGCTGGCACTGGTCAATCCAAGTGGCATTCGTAAAAGCTCAAAAAGACTAAATAGGGTAATCGCAGTGGTCTTGGGTACGTCTTCGGCGGCCACCGGGATTTGATGATAAGCGCGAACAAAATCAATTCTGCTGAATGTGTTTTTGCCCGCGAGGCAGGCCGTAAGATCCTGCATGCGCGGAATGGAATATTTGTCAAGGAGTGTTGCTACACTGAGATTGCGGTAGTCACCGCAAGGACGCCAGCTGCGTGATTTTTCTTGGGTACCGAATGCAACGATGAGACTTAAGACCCTTTGGAAGGGCGACTAGTCCCTAGTTAGAATACGTGTTCTAACTCTGCCCTAACGAGTTTAAGTTTTTCAAGGGCCAACCTGTGGGGCCTAATCGATACGAGTTGGCTTTCGGTTCTAATGTGATGTGTGGCATTGAAAGCCAACGGGCACGGCGTCCGATATTCGAACCGGTTGTGGGGACTGTTGAAAAGATTCCGTAAACGACGGTGGAGCAGTCTGTGCCACGTAAATAGAACTGATGACTGCGACGGTCGTGCGGGTGTCGTTAATGTTTGAGTTGCGTATCGGCTAAGAGGTCGAAATACCGGAGGAAATTAATACCGATGGTGGTGAACAAAACGACAGCGACAACAAAAATCCAACGGAAGTTTAGCCGGAGACTCAAGTCAGGTGTCAACGAACACTGACCAGAAATGTGGATGACGGTGCCATTGGTTGCACGGATATGATGAGCGCTTGATTGTGTTGACTCGGAACTGGTCCTCTGAAGTACGCTAACTTACGCCCCTGTTTCTGCCAAGAATGCGGTCCCTTTGGAAAAGTTTCGAACGAACATAGGACGATTGGGGATAGACGCATAGGCGAAGGCGGTCGCGTTTGCGCGTTGTCCGTCCGGTTTCCCTGAAGCGATAAGAGTAAAGAGCAAGGTGTTGTACACCTAGTGGCTTTAGCACCATACCGTTAATCGTACCAGCTAAGGCTATTTTGGGTTTTAATTTACGTCAACTGGGAGACCTGCTGGTACAACGGTCGGTTCCGTAGAGACGACTAATCGTCATATTGCCTAAGTCCCTGCGCAAAGCAGCTATTTCTGCTCATAGAGTCTTCACTTCCGCAAGTTGAGTGGAGACATACAGACTGTTCCGCGGCTGAGGTGGTAGAGATGGCAGTTACTCTGGAAGTGCTGACGTTACCCGGAAATGGCTGAAAGTGCTCGGCTACTTGTTCGGCGATCTTGGCAGCTTCTGACAGCCGTTGAGAGCAGGCTACGGAGACAGTAGCCTGGACTGTTTCCGGCAGCCTCTGCATCCATAGCTCTCGTAGAAGTGGCTCGTACATGTGGGAGTCACCAAGAGGTTGTTGCGCCCTACGAAGAGGCTTAGAGAAGCGCTTGTCGCTCAGCTGTAGTCCACTGAAAATCTGCCGCAAACGGTTATGTGACAGATTACCCGATTGATTGCGGCCTTTTTAAGGGTGTCGTAGCTACTTTCCGCTGGCTGAATAAGGAGGACGCCACGCAGTTGTGTTGTAACTTCTTTCGGAAGCCTAGACGCCAACTTATCGGACATCGCCTGGTCAGACGAAATCCAGTCGTTGACAAACTTGGCCTCAAGGTAGACGAACCACAGCAACGAGTCCATCTCCAAGAATAGAGGAACTGTTGGGATGGCTGCACCTACCATATGCAAGTCTAAGGTCTTAGTGTTTTCACCTGACATGGTAATCGCTCAACAGCTTGTGATATGTAAACACAGGAATATAAAATGGAATACTAAACATGAGAATTCACTCGGATCTAACATTTCAGGAACATAACAGTGCGATCAGTAAGAATAATGAAATGTCGTGTAAGAACAGTTTACATCAAGGAACTGACTCACCAATTGGCCTGAAACTAAAATATGGGGTTAAAATATGCCAGATCGTGGGAGAAAATGGCGAACCAAATTTAACTGAAGACACTTTTCTCGGATTCATCAGTTTGTGGAAACACTCCCACAATGTTTCCCTCCAAGTTCGACGAGGCACCCAATAACAATAATTCAGAAACCATCAAACAGCACAATATATCGCCACGACCGAGGAAGATGGAAATGTTCAGTCAGTATGCGTCTTGTGTGTAGTACGCGGGACGGAAAAGTAAAGAATTTCTACACTAGCGTAAATAGGCTGTATACGATTGGGCGAAACAAACCTTCCTCAACAGGAAGTGTCAACTTGTACAACAAAAACTAAGCCATTCTAAGAGGTCGCCGCAATGTACTAGTTTGGAAAATACATCCGCAGTCTTTTAGACACGAGGTTCTATCTACTGCTTGTTTCCTCCGCCGTTGTTGCTGCAGCCTCCTAAATACGCAAACTTGTCAGCGTCATCCAACCCCATATCTGCATAATGACTGCAGTCTTGCAGAGCTTTGCACTTTACTGCTCCATAGCGTATTCCGAAGTATTTTGCAGAGCGCAAAATAGCGTTTAGTGTTGTTTATGTTTCCTCAAGATTACCAAACAACAAAACCTCGTCACTCCCATAGTCAAGACTGGTTTGACGCTAGCATCTTATGAGTGCTGCAGACAGTCCTCCACTGGTTCGTTTATTTAAAAAAGTGCTAACACTGATCTGGCTTGACGTACACCGCTCTTTGTGTTGAAGCTATCAAACATTTCATCGTAAACCCACTAACGTGAACTGAAGTGTGGGAATAAACTGCTGACAGTATATCCACATATTTGTTTGGCACACCTGTACGTTCGGGCAACTCTAAAAGTGCACGTAGGTTGACTGAATCAAACGCATCATTATGGTCATGAAGAGCGGTACCGATTCACCGGCGATACGGATTACACTGGTGCGGAATTTTTCCCAGTGGAAGTTTGATTAGTTCCTCTTGGTCCGGAACGAGAATCTGTTTGTTTCTGTCTAATTTCTGCCCCCGGGCTGCAGTGAGTCGACGAACTGAAACGAAAATCAGAACTCTAGTTATGATGGGTTAACCTGATTCTCACATGGCTTCCATAAGAACCTCTGACTATATGAATTGTCATTGTGCGACCCGAGAGGTACGTATTCTGTCTTTTGCACGAGCTGAAATAACTGAGTCAAGTCATCGGTTAACGCGTCATGTTTATTGAAAAGTAGCTGTACGAGGTTATCTTGGTCAACAACCCTATTGCGTTTGATAGCTGAGATTCAATGATATACCTCAGTTTCGGTGAATGGTTCTAAATCTACTGACCAGAGTGCTACTCTGCAAATTCATCGCAGTAACAGAGTAGAATCAAGAGGGCAGCCAAAGTGACCTTAAAGTGTTCCACTCATCATCGTCATCATCATCATCATAGCAGCCATGAGCCTGACCAAAAGGTACTGTGGCTCAGGCCGAAGTTCGCCTCAACAGTGATGGGGTATATCCTGGAAGAAAACGGTACTAAGAGGTTTGTGAAGTTATTAAAAAAGGCAAAGCGGAAGAACTAGATATGGTATGGATATAGGTACGCCATTGACTGCGACACATCGCCATCTCGGATAGCGTCTCTAATCAGCAGTTTGAATTATCACGAGGACCCCATCCAGGCAGGCGACATCTACCCACTTCGCTCAATGGAGCAGTCAAGGTCTTCATATTTCGTGACCACGTTGTTGTTTGATCACCATGTGGTTTCACCCAACTGTTGGTGGTCTCAGTATATAATGCCTGGTACGGTAAACGATCAGATGACATACGGAGTACGTGACCCAACCATCGCAAGCTGTGTATCGTGATTAGTTGACCAATTGATCGCGCATCCCGAGCACTCCGGAATACGCGTCGGTGAGCTGCCAAATTGCTCACGCGATCAGTCCACTTATTGTGGGCTATTTGGCGAAGACAACGATGGACAAACACAGCAAGCCAGTTGATATCTTCTTTGTGAACAGGCCACATTTCCGAACCATAAAACAAAATGGAACGCACACAGGCATTATATACCCTTCCTTTCAGCGACAATCGGACGTCTTTTCGATGCAACTAGTGCCTTTGCTATCCTCGCTGATATCTCATCAGCAATATTACAGGCTGACGAGATAGTGCTACCCAAGTATGTGAAACTGTTCACAGTCTCGAGCGAATGACCTGCAATGAAGAAAGTAGGAGTGAAGGTGCCCCAGTCTTGAGGCAGTACTTTGCACTTTGAAGGTGCGAAGCGCATTCCATACAAACCAGCTCGGTCACTCAACCTGTCCAGCATGGTCTGCATGGTCTGCATGTTTTCGGCAGAGGAGCTAAGTAAGACAATGTCGTCCACATACTCTAAATCGGTCAATCTAACGTCAGGAAAAAGCTCAATTCCAAATCCACTGTAATCTCGAAGTGCACCCTCCAGAATGTCGTCCATGACAAAATTGAACAGGAAGTGGGAAATCGGACACCCCCAACGAACACCACTAGAAGTGTTGAACGCCTGAGACAGTTGTCCATAAACTCTTACCCTGGTTGCAGAGTGAGCATACAGTGATCTCAATAGATTCCCGTATTTCTCTGGTATTCCCTTGTGAAAGAGACAACTCCAGAGAACGTTACGAGCAACTGAGTCGAAAGCAGTCTTTGGGTCCAAGTAGATCAACACTGTCGGCTCTCTGTAACAATGCCGATGTTCCAAGCTCCGTCTCAAGGTAAAAACATGATCAGTGCACCACTGATCGGATCGGAATCCTGCCTGTGCTTCGCGTATCTGGCTTTCTCAGGGGTTAGTGAACCGACGTGTAATGAGGCCAGTGAGTAACTTCGTCGCAACAGACACTAAACTGATGTCTCTGTGGTTGTCATATAGACTTCGGGCTCCCTTTTTGCAAACGGGAATGATTGTTAATAGGCATCAATCACGAGGCACCTCTTCAGTCTCCCAGATCGTCTGAAGGGGTTTTGTCAGTTCTGATATCAGCTCAGCGTTGCAATATTCTGGACTTTACTGTGGATGAGTGTGACGTCTGCTTCGGTGATACCTTTAATTACAAGACGGACAGTCATTGCCGGTAGTGCAAGTAAGCGTGAAGAGTCTGCAGATTTTACCTGATGCAAAAGTGGTTTCTATTACATCAACTTTCTCAGTTAGCCAGGCCTCACGTTCGGTTATTAGGCTACGTCTCGGTTTCTTACAGAGAGCCATCCTAACATTGCTGTATGAACTGTCGAGAGGATTATTCTGTCCGAGATTTAGCAACTCTAGGACTTCATCTGAAAGCCAATAGCTGTTTAACCCATGGACCACTGTGTCACATGTTTTGGGCACCCGTTTCATAAATGACTTAGGAGATTGGAGTCCAGTAGTTGTTTGCGTCTTCGGGGTTAGAACTTCTAAACTTGCAGTGTAAACTGGTTTGCTACTTATCGCTTACTGACGACGTAGTCAGTTCCCTAACAGGCATTTGCTATAGTCGGTAAGGTTATTGCGTAAGAAAAGTAAGAACGAAATGACAACGTACCAACGCACGATCCTAATCCAAGTATGTGCTTCAGTAAAAACGACACTCCTAAATCGATCCACGCCACTTATAACTAACAGCTTTGTGGTCTGCCTGAGATCAGGTCCGTTTTGGAGAAGGGGGCGTCAATTGTATCAGTGACGCGCACAACGTCTAAAACTAGTGTTGGTTGAAAATCGCCCATGCTCAGTGCCTAGTTGTAACAGCTGTCCACCCATATCCGAGCGATGTAATCCCAGCCCAAACCTGCCGCATAAACAAGAGAACCTCATCAAGGCGATCGACCTGGGTGTTCATATCTCCGGCCAGAATGACTAGCAAAGCCACGTGTCGACCAACAGAGCAGCTATATCCAAGTAAGAGACACTGTTGACACCGACATCGCTGTAGTAAGTTGGTGCACAGGCAGAATGTAAAAACTCCTGAAGTTCACACCTCCGGAACTACCTTAACAGGCCTGCCAAGCGTTCGACCCAGAGTTTACTGCCATCCAAAATCCAATCTACCAGTGCGGCGTTGACCATCGTGCTGAGAACTATATCCACTCCAGCCTGATCGGTCGCGGCGATCATGGAGTCATTCGAAGTGTTTATTATCTGGCAAGCTGTGCGGGTGCTGTTAGTTCCATACGTTGATTCTGGTCTTCGAAATGCAGCGAACGTCGATATTTAATGGGTCCAACGTCCGTGCTAGAGCGGTCTGTTGACCTATCTGCTTCAGAGTTTGAACGATGAAAACACCTAGGTTTAAGCAGATGGGCGAAGGGGACCAGGGGCTTGGTGTTAGAAGCTGAAACTTATCGGGACGGTATTGCCATAACTACCTACATCTGCTGCAGCAGTTGAGTATCAGTGCTAACCACTAATGTATTACTATTTTTGATTATGTTGATGGTAACTTGTAATTACTAGAGATAGGAATTGAGGGAGGTCTTCCAGCCAAATTGGACAGGACTGTGGGAGTTTACAGTAGCACATTTTCGCCTATAAAGTTACCCGGTTTATACTGCGAGACGGCACATGCATTATAAAATTATTGATATTGTGAATATTCATGGTTTTATGTGTGCCGAGTTAATTCCGGGACTCCACTACCTTGACGAGAGGACGACTAGGTCCCTCAACCAAAAACTGGCCTAAAAGCCTGTAGCACAAAGTAGCGGTTGGGTGACGGTGTACTGGAACTAGTGCCATTTTTTCCCGGAGAGAGATGCTAGCCTTCTTCCAGCCTGAGAAACCGGGAGACTTCGGTTCGTCAGACTTCTCCCTATTAGTTCGCTTGGCACAAATGATTCTGTCGGTATAATCACCACACCCTGCACTCTTGCCCAATGGGTCATCAATACATGCAAGGGGTCACGCTACGTCAAGATCTAGTCTGTTTGTAACGGTCTTTCTCTGTTGTCTGTTAGCAGGTTCTCATCGAACTGCCTATGTTCATTGGCGTGGATTACTCTAAGGTCTTCACCCCGAGAAGTGTAGTGCACAATTTCTAAGCTGGTCCCGATCAATTGAAATGTCTACGTTTTCGTCTTTACTAACCGAGGACCGTGTTCTGTTTCAATTTTCCAGGGATCTCCACAATCGCTTTTTCGTTTGTTGATAGTTTTGTCGATAATAGTAAAGGGATCTTCACATCACAGTCTACCACATATTCAGCAATTATGGTGTGGCATACACTGTGCTGTTCCTCACTGGCCAAATTCTGTTACCTGATTCCGTGATTGGTGTCATTGTATATGTCCTGTTAAATCATGCTTGATCACCGGTGTCTGCATTCAGTCGCTCGTATCGGGTGCCACCAGCGAGTAAGCAACGAGGAGATTAGGAAGCGGGTGTTTGACACTGATTATCAAATGAGTTCTTCTGTCCAGTCACTACATTTTTACAGATTTGAGTGGTTAGGTCATGTACTAAGGATGCCAGCTAATCGTTTGCAACACCGAGCACTGTTTGCCGACGCTTCGGCCGACTGTCTTAAGGGGCGAGGTGGACAGATGATGACCTGGCGTAGACAAATGAAATCGTTCACGAAGAGGTCGGTCTCGGTAGGTCGGGTTCGTCTTCCGGGCTGGGGCCTTCGCGACTCACAGAGTCAGTGGCTTAAGACGTTAGGTGAGATGGCGGCTAACCGAGCTCAGTGGCGTGAATGTTGTCGTTGTTTGTCTGAGTTGTCTGTGAAGTGAGTGCACTTAATGACGCAGGGCAGTTGAAGCCATAAGGAAGCTGTCTTGCTGATGACACCTTACTTCCACTTACAGCTCGGTTGTTTGTTTGCAAGGTGTAGGTGCCCTGATGTTGTACGTTTGAATGTAGACGTAGCTATTTTTCGTAGTTAGGTCCCTTCTCCTCCCATTCTCTTTGACTCTCTTCCCGTATAGGTTTTTTTCTTTCTTTTTTTTCCTTCGTAGTTGTGTGGCCGTTAACCATCGGTGTGAATCACTGATGTATTCCTGTCTATAATGGTGATGATGTTTTAGTACCCTTTTGCACAACAATGCTGTTACAACCTTACTATCGCCATTGCCATCCGGATGGTTTGTTTTAGTTCACTTGAATAATAAACCCACCTTTTCATCAGACAGAGGATCTAATCACCCTGTACGGGTTTCGTTGAACATAAGTCTTACCAACATAAGTCTTACCAAAGATTTTGCGCGCAGTAGTAGACGGCGGTAGCCGTGCTAAGACTAGTTTTCGTCGGCGTGCATCCAACTTAAGACAGGACTCTGTACTAACCCTTTGTTTACTCGAAAACACTCTTACCAATCAGTTGTTTAAACAACTACTCTGCGTAGAGCTTGCTTGAAAAATACTTTCTTCAATACCCTTAGTCTTAGTTTAAACTACAAAGCATTGGGTAGCAGACGCTTCGAGCAGGCGCTCCATTAACAGCAAATTCGGCTTTTGAAACGGGTAAGCCGGTGGTCTGAGAGACGCATCGGCGGTTCACCAGCTTTGTTCCAGATGATGAACTTCTATTTGGTTCATCTTTTGCTACCCGTAAGAAGCGAGTCATACTCTGGAATAGGTAATCGCAGAGTGTTGAGCGTTACTCAGGATAGATTCAGAACGAGTAATTTCCAGTGCCTTTTGGTTCAGGTTGTTCCTTCAGAAACTATTAAGGAAACTGTCCAGATCAGTAGTTCTATGCAGACACAATCAAAGACTATCTATCCAGTACTGCTGCAAACGTCTTGTTTATTGTATCACATGGGCATAGTACTGTTTATCAACCTGATATCGAGTACCCTTTATGTATGTGTACATCATAGGCTGATCTATTTACGTGCTGTAAGGACTGGTAAGAGTTTGGTCATATCCTTACGTAGATTGTTTTGTACACTAAATGCAAGGTTTTTTGATAACCGTCTGGTTTTGACAAGGAGATGTCCGTTGATCACGCTTTCACAGGACTACACCCGTTTTATTTCATTGCCTATCTGATGATAGATCAGAAAAATTCATCTCTGATCAATGTAACATTAAGAATTAAGTCGGGGTTTGAGCAGCTGTTGCATGCATATGTTGGTTTGATATATTTATCTTTCTGTGTTGCCATTGTCTAGTCTATTCATAACAGCACTTAGCCCATTTAGTTACTCAAGTTTCGGTGTTATGGTTGTCTCCGATTTAGTGGGCTCAATCGCTTTAAGTGGTTTATTCACTTCTGGTTGCATTCGGTACATCCCTTTTCCAGAATCGATCGATGGTACATCAGGATCTCTAGCAGTCGTAGAAGATGGCACCGGTGCACTTGCCGTCAAGCCAACGGATTCACGGACGCCGTCTTGTGTCGGTGTGTTGCACGAAATCAGCATTGAAATGTTACACTTTATCCTCGGTCATATGCTGGAAGACACTGAACACTACGGTGTATCAAAGGATACACTCTCCATGCTACTGTCTCTTCTTTGCCGAGGTACGCGGCTTCAGATTTGACTGTCCTTCCCCTCTCTTTCACATAATGATGTTGTCGTATGTTCATCATCACGTGGTTACGGATATCCTCGAGCATTCCTTATATACAGTCACTGATAACATAATTGTGTAATAGCATCGAGGCTAACTATCAGACACGCTAGATTTGAATATTCTTGTCGTATATGGTGTGCTCCAGCAATAGATCTATACGACACTATAGGAATTATTCCCTTGTTTCACAAGCGGGTGATGTCATTGGACGGGGTTACAGCTATTTATTATATTTTAAAGTTCAACACCATAGTTTATCAGTCCTACTGTGGCCTCGCCTGACTTCTGCCTATACGGACACAAGCTGTAGCGGTTTGCCGCATTCGGCCATTGCTGTCCGCATCAGTGTTATGTAGGCTGTTTGTGTGAACAACGCAACAGTCCGTGTTCGGGAGATCCTGCTGTTTGCGACTGACAGCCGGGGAAATGAAAATGCTGTATGTGCCCGCTGGGTCACTTAATTTCTATATAAGCGAAATGTCTGCCGCATTGCACATTGTTCAGTACGGTTGAAAGAATTCGCCAGTCGATGACGTACCCACGGGCTTTCCACGTCTTCATCATCCTCATTGAACCAATTTACACAACACCGCCTGCTAGGCTTGGGTATGTGCAATGATATACATATTTGATTAAGAATACCCTCGGACGTCGTAGTATATCCCAGTCAACGATAACGTTGTACCTTTGAGGATCACTGACTCTACCTTGTGAGTTGACATTGTTTTGTTAACTTATTTAGTGTATTTGCTCTTGTTCTTAAGTTGTTGTCAAGGTTAATGGCAGGTCTAGCCGTCCCCTCCTCAAGCACTGCTGAATGTTTCTGCTTGTGTGTATCAGAAATATCTACTTTTAGCCTACGTTTGGACCACTGACATCAGTCCCGAAAAGAAAATAGTAACTGATTTAACGGTGGCAGCTGAGCTGCACCATCGGTGATGTGTTCGTAAGTGTACGGCATTTCAGTGAACATCCCAATATAATTCAAGCATCAGTACCTGCTAGTCAAGTTGGTAGAGTCGTTAGTAGATTGCCAGTATTCACTCAATTCAGGTTGTTATGGTATTCGCCCATACAATCAGACATTTGTAGTTGTAGTCGGGCCATGAAAAGAACCACGCGACTATTGGCTGCTTATTGACTGGTATACGGAAAACGTAACTTCAACACTAAACGACCTCCGCATCAGCTCCACACTTCTCCCACGCACATTTTCATTTCTCGAACTGATCGGATAACCGAACGCGTATATGTGGCTGACATTGATACGTTAACAAGTGCACTTACAGCTATGAACGCCAACCCGTCTTCATTTCTCAAGGGTGATATTCCGTTACAACCGCTGATTCTTTTGAGGTTTGCTCACACCACCGTTTTGATAGCCTCTAGAAGTATGAGTGTTAAAGTTTTTTTATCAGAACATCAGATCAAAAAACGTTTTTTTTTTTCCAAACATGCACTCGCTTGGTCAGTGGTAATAGGTGAAATGATCGTGTCCATCGTGAGTAAATAGGAACTGATCAGCCGATTGACCACCGTACATCCACGGCAAACAAAACTCACATCTCAGGTCCAACCATTTATGATTACCAGGCACCGGTTTGGTCGTTCTCAGCTCTCTTCTTTTCAACGTTCACTCTCGATCATTAGATTCTCCTCGAGATCGAGTTCCTGTGGTCCTCTCGGCGTTTCTTTACTCGGATATTGTGGAACTGAGCGCGGCCAAAGCATTCGGTTGCGAGACCAACCTGCTCGGTTTGGTTCATGTGGCAACCACTGTCCGGACGCCATCAGCAAATTCGACTTTACTCAGCCTTGACTACCCGCCAACGGGTGCTTCTGGTAAGGAGCTTATCGGAGACAGTGGCAACCTCGTGGACACGATGGCCTTTGACGAGAGTGCGGCTGACGCTTCGTTGATTGCCGATCTACTCGAGGAGCTGGGTTACGCATGCACACGAACGTGAGTGTTGCGACTATATGTGCTCGATTCTGCCGTTTGACTGGCCCGTTTTCTTTCATGGTTCATTCTATATGATTGGTCTCTTAATACATGGGCGCACTTGCACGCCTGATGGAAGCCCTGAACCTAGCGTTTTCATGTACGAATCACCATCGTCGTCGTTAATTTCATTACTTCAGCATTAGATACTGTTGCTTTACTGTTACACACAGTCATCAGAACAAATCGGCTCTTCTGGTTAAGTGATAAAGGATTTAGGATGGGAATCAATTCATTGGACCTTTCGTCCTACCTCGGACATTCACCACCAACGTGTCTGCAAACGGACGGTTACGTTGCAAGCGGGTGTAGGACTACATGTGTTAAGTTAGAGCTTCCTTGCAGTTTTCCTCACCACACTACTTCATTAACCGTTCTTATTTTTCAAGCGACTTGACGAAGCAATGCCACCGGGCCTGATAGTACTCGTTTTTAGGTTATGACGAGGCAAGTTACCCCTACATCTATGTTTATCATAACCACGGTAAAACAGTAGTACAACATTTGGTGTTTCGGATTCATTTTCATGTTTACCGGAGGACTCGTTTTATAAACTAATCGTGTTCATCCTATGTGGATCTTATATGACAGTTTTCGATCACCGGTGTTTTTGTAGAATTGCTGACATGTAATGAAAAACACCACAAGTAACATTACGATTCATCGGCATATCTCCGAAATAAGCAAATCAAGTTTATCAATTCGTGTGGTAATCTCGCTATATTGGCTTTAGAGAATGGAACATATTTTGCGAATGTCAGCTTCACTGGTTGGACCATGCAACCTGTTTCAGACCAGTCGGTGTTACCGAATGGTGATGGTATCATCATGGCTTGAGGAATGTGAGCTTTTATGTCAAATCCTAGTTCTGTACAGCACTTTTCTTGGTTGGGGCTCAAAGGACGATACCAATATGTGCTATTCAGTGTCATTTTTGTGTCCGTCAAGAGCCACCGCGGTCTGTGTTGTCTGCTATTTTTCATTCACGTGAATCACCTGGCCATTCTCGTTGAACGTGTGTGAAAGCTAAGCCTTTCGTCTTATTTTTTATGTTATCATGTCACGGCTGACCGCAACCTTATACTTCACTTCAACTAGTGGGTGGTGTCACTTCCAATTTCTGTTTACTTTTAGGCTGGATACAATGCGCCTGACTTTGGCAGAGTTCACCCAACGTGAGATCTCACCGGCTGCCGTGGCGCAGTGTCTGTGCTTGCTTATGCGCACCGCTGACGGCCAGTTAGGACGTAAAGCGGACCTTGACGATACACCAGATCACAGGTCGCGTTCGGCCGAACTTGCGGAAGAGGAGACGTTGATGATCCTCCAAGTTGGCGGATCTGGTGCGTTGTGGCGCGAAGCAACCGGAACTGGAAGTTCGGCCAGGCCCTCCTCCCTAATATTATCAAGCTCAACGACAAGAGAACGCGGTCTCACGGGTTCGTCCTCTGAGTCTAGACTGATGGAACTTGGTCTGGGTAAGTGTGATTGTGTGGGATGCCCCACCATTGTCATAGAAATTATGGCGTAATTCGTTGTTTGTTTGAGTCTTATAGCCTCCCGTTTGCATCCGTTTGCTTGGTCTTATTCACAGTAGGTTTAGAAACAACCTTTCAGTCGTTAAAACACTGCGACTACTTTTTGTCACGGATAGTTTTCCTGTCTCTCGACACTGTTGAATACACCAACAGTGTCATTACGTCTTAAAGTAACTTGTAATGTTTCGATCCTCGCGTGCATCTGCTTTAGCCCACCACGGTTGTTCAGCCGGTTTTCCCATATGACGATTGCGTTTCCTAGGCTTAGGACGGAAGCTGCGTGAGACCGGTGATAGTCTGATTGAAGGGATCAAACAGAATGCAACGGGCGATCGACAAACAATGGTAATTAACTACTCAACTGCAGTGTTGGATATCAGTTTTCTTACATTAAGGGATGCAACCTACTTAACAAGGCAGCCTTACTACTCCCTGGCATAATGATGTCGGTCTTCGAATTTGGCCGTCCTTAGGCTTGTCCCTTTCTGAGTCTAAACTTCTCGTTATCTCATTTTATCCGGTTTTTGTTTCACTTTACGTTTGTCAGGTT
This sequence comes from Paragonimus heterotremus, assembly GCA_013368495.1. Classification (NCBI taxonomy): domain Eukaryota; kingdom Metazoa; phylum Platyhelminthes; class Trematoda; order Plagiorchiida; family Troglotrematidae; genus Paragonimus; species Paragonimus heterotremus. The sequence goes on from LUCH01001400.1 coordinate 21,333, forward strand.
TCTTCCAGAATACTCCTCATTACTATCGATTAGTCGGGAACTTGTGCCACGATATTGTGGTCATTCACGTATGCATGCAACCACTTATATAGGTATTTTGATCTATTCTCCTTCGTGTAGCAGTTTTTGTTTACAGTGACATTCTCGACTTCACCTTCTTGTCTCATGTAATAAGTTTGTCCCTTGCTAATGAATCGTCAGATCTATTTACATGTTCGCACGTAGGTCGACTGTCATGTCGCTAATCCGAGCGCGGTAACCCAAAGTTGCCGGACCTGTAGTCGATGGTTCGGATCCGGATCACGGTGCGTTTGTGGAAAGCAATTTAGACTCTTGACGTGGTGTGAGCGCACGTTCGCGTTGGTCTAGCAGGAAGCGTCACTCGGGTCCCTCCGAATGCTCAGCTAGTATGACGGTCACGTAGGGTTGGAACGTCCCTGTTATGTCCTGAATCTGTTTCTTCTAAAAGATAGGCAACGGTCAAAATGTGGTTTTCTTTAAGCGCTTCCGACTGGTTTTGGATAGATTGATCGTGATCCAGAAGTCACACGACAACAGGCATAGTATACTAGCTGCGGAGTTAGCCCGTTAACTGTTCTCATTATCATTGAAGCCACCAATACATCAGTCGTTCTCGCTGTTGCTTAACTGCTACACAGCCGTAAAGAAAAATCAAACTCTAGCTCAGAGAGAAAATAGAGAGGATTTAACCAGCGAGAACAACTCTGCTTAAACTCAAACATTTTACATCAAGGTGCCTATACTTTGCAAACAAACAGCCGAGCTGCAGGCGATAGTAAAGTGTTATCAGCAGGACAGTTACTTCTAATGACCCTCTCGGTTGACGGGAATCTCTCTGTCTAGGACAGACTTAGCCAACACATTTCATCTCCAATTGCAAAAAGACATCCTTAAAGCTTGCGAGGTACGTGTACAAAACAATCGCGAAAGGTGTTATGGAACCCGATATATATATATATATATATATATATATATATATATATATATATACGCAGGAATTGAAAATAATGACTCATATGAATCGTTTTTATTATATATCCTAGACTCAAGTGGGTTCCTAGAACAAATATTGACCATCTGCGTTATTCAATTGACTTCTTTGGGTAAACGGTAGAATTAACGTATAAATGAGTTGTTTTCCGGACTTCTTACTCTTTAGCTTAGTGGATTACAGTTTTTCTGAAAAATACAGAATGGCAGCTGGATTTTTTTAATCATACAGTCTGTTGATTTGTGAAAAACTTGGTTGTTCTTTCATTCAGAACATTAATTCTTTTTGGTTGCAAGCGAACTATTTAACAAATTGTTTTTTTGTCAATGTGTTCGTTTGCTACTCCAGTCAAATCTCATCTGGATGGCGGGACAGTTGGTATACCGATGTGGAACCTGGATAACTTCCTCACGGTGGTTTTCGAATTAAACCCGAATCTCACTATGAATCAGGTATAGTTCAGTTCTTTAATTCACGCCTTCCTTCACCGTTATTTTTCGCTGCGCTACACCGCATGCCTCCTCTCGACTGAGCATCGAAGTTGTCATGTGACCTACTAGCGTGATCTGACACGCCTTGTGTGCCTGACTGTGTTTACGCGACTTCTAATTGGTTCGATAGATAGCGGAAACCACCTACGGGCTTTCGTCATAGTATTGTCTGTGCGATATGTTCGTGGTGTCACTCGACAATAGAAACGAAAGTTCGCTTATCCGAAAAAGCCATATCGAACTTACTTGTCTCTAAGCTTCGACTGGTGGCGTCACATGCTGTGGTTTGTAGTCCATTACATTGTAAGGTATTCATGTGGTGATTGTAAATTAACAGCGTTTTTTCAATCTGTCTTGGTTTATTTGCACTTTTTTTTTCACAATTGGGTCTCAATTGAAATCACAAATCTGCCAAACTGCTTATTACTAATACAATTTCTGTGCTCAACAATAATGTTGGTAGATTCCAGTGTGGGCTGTTCGAGAAATCCTGCCGAGGCAGTGGATCTCCTGGATCATTTGGTGGATTCCATATGAGACAGTGGGACGGATGGGTAACAGAGCCTAAATGTGAAATTTCCAAGTTCCTGGCGTGGCTTCGTAGCTAAGCTTGTAGTGCGCTTGTCTTGTCTGGGCTTGGTGTTTCGGTCGTTGGTTCGAATCCAACTGAAGCCCTGATTTCTCAAAATTGGGGCTCATCCAAAATCACAAGTCTGCTGAACTACCCATCAGTCATAAGCGTAGGAAAAGATACCATGCAAATATGAATTTGTTTTGTTCGGGTTGTGTTTGTAAACAGTGGATATGCGGCCAACCTTCTTGGAATAATTTTCATCGGAAGCTGTATTCCTGATGATAAAAGCAACTCGTACTAATAATTTTGGTTTCCATGGCGCCGCGCAACCGATGGCCGTCGGCTTCGATTGCTTTCAGTTTCCGATAAGGCTACTTATTTTGAACAAGTAGCATATTTAGTGTGCAATTATTCACTCCACTTACAGTTGACACTCGGCTTAGTGCTTATGCCTTTGGACGCATATTGCCTGCTCACTCATGACCGTTTATTCAAACTACGTTTTATGTTCTGTTCCATCATTTACCACTTATTGGGCAAAAACTCTTCATCGTTCTAGATCATCTCCGAATTGGATTGTCCTCAATTCTTTGTCTCGAGCCGCTCTGCTTTCCAACTGCTGAAGCACTTTTTGTTGCATGATGCCCAACCCAAATTGCCGGTCAACTTGTTCTATCGACCATGGATGCATGCACACGGCCAATTGTCCCTGTTGCGTTCTTGTTACAACTTTCCGGATGTGATTTGTCTAGCCTACTGGCCACATCGTTCCGTGGATTTGTCGTTGTATCGTTTGAATCAAACCGAGGAGCAGGCACAGACTCAAATATGGTATGTTTTCGCGAATAATTGCTTTTACCTCTCTTCTGCACTTCCGGCTGTTGGCAACCAAAGCAGCGGTTCTGTCATAAGCGAGATCCAACTTGATGCATCAACCGTGTTTGTCGCCCATTGTATGAATTGTTCTACTATCAATCGTAACTCAATTTATGGCTGGTAATCCATTTTCAACACTCTCATTTGAAGCGTTGAATCGAATGGTCAAAAATTTTTCGCCACAGATTGTTTGTTGTTCTCTGGTCCATTAAGTGAGTCGTATAAATGCATGTGAAGATGAAATGTGTCATGTGCCAGGAACCGGTGGTTGGTGCTACATTGTACGTAAAAAACTGGGAAGTTCGTGAAATCTCGAGTTTAAAGTATTTGAATTCTCTGTCTCATCAATCTTCTTTTTATTTAACTTAGATATATTTCTCAAAACTCATCACCATAGCAGCCATGAGCCTCACCAAAACAGTGACGTGGAATATCCTGGATGAAAACGTTACTAAGAAGTTTGGAGGTGATTAAAAAAAGACTAGGTGAAAGAACTATAAATGGTATGAATGCAGGTACGCCATTGACTGCGACACACCACCATCTCGGATAGCGTCTCTAACCAGCGGTTTGAGTGATCACGAGGACCCTATCCAGGCAGGCGACATCTACCCACTTCGCTCAATGGAGCAGTCAAGGTCTTCATATTTCATGACCACGTTGTTGATTGACCACCACGCGGTTTCACCCAACTGTTGGTGGTGGCAGTATATAATGCCCGGTACAGTAAACGATCAGATGGCATACGCAGTACGTGACCCAACCATCGCAAGCTGTGTATCGTGATTAGTTGACCAATTGATCGCGCATCCCGAGCGTTTCGGAATACGCTTCGGCGAGCGGCCACATTGTTCACGCGATCAGTCCACTTATTGTGGGCTATTTGGCGAAGACAACGATGGCCAAACACAGCAAGCTAGTTGATATCTTCTTTGTGAACAGGCCACATTTCCGAACCATAAAACAAAATGGAACGCACACAGGCATTATATACCCTTCCTTTCAGCGACAATCGGACGTCTTTTCGATGCAACTAGTGCCTTTGCTATCCTCGCTGATATCTCATCAGCAATATTACAGGCTGACGAGATAGTGCTACCCAAGTATGTGAAACTGTTCACAGTCTCGAGCGAATGACCTGCAATGAAGAAAGTAGGAGTGAAGGTGCCCCAGTCTTGAGGCAGTACTTTGCACTTTGAAGGTGCGAAGCGCATTCCATACAAACCAGCTCGGTCACTCAACCTGTCCAGCATGGTCTGCATGTTTTCAGCAGAGGGGCTAAGTAAGACAATGTCGTCCACATACTCTAAATCGGTCAGTCTAACGTCAGGAAGAAGCTCAATTCTAAATCCACTGTAATCTCGAAGTGCACCCTCCAGAATGTCGTCCATGACAAAATTGAACAGGAAGTGGGAAATCGGACACCCCCAACGAACACCACTAGAAGTGTTGAACGCCTGAGACAGTTGTCCGTAAACTCTTACTCTGGTTGCAGAGTGAGCATACAGTGATTTGAACAGATTACCGTATTTCCCTGGTACTCCCTTGCGAAGGAGACAGCTTCAGAGAACGTTACGAGCAGCTACTGCTACATTGCTTCTAGCGTAATTGTTGATACGATAAACTCAAATAGGTAGATCTTTTTTAAGATATGTTTTTTTGAACATTTCAGGTTCAGTTTGAATAACTTTTCGAAACGATTCCCTCATCTCTGGTATTTTTTTTGGTACAAATTATTATTTTTCACATTTTAATTTCTGTCCACTGAAATGTGTACTCGATATGTGTTTTCAGAATCTCCCGGGAAATCCGTTGAGTTTTGACGTACGCGTGAGCACGTTGTTGCGTTTAGAGAACCTGCTACCCAGTTCCATCTTGTGACAAGCATGATGAGATTAGAGGAGATTTCGGTAGAGACGCTTCAGCGTACCAAGCGGACGTCGTTGTTTGACATTGTTCCGAGTCTACCATGGCGACAATTCTTTCCGGGGGAAAAGTTTACATTCGCTCTTTCAGTCGACTTTCGCCGCCTGAATTTCTTCGGAGCGCCGCGCTCCAGCCGCTCTCAGCCTTTGGATCTGAGCAAAGAAATCGTACGTGTATCATCACCTCTGATATGGTGCCACTTTTAATCTAAAAATCATCACTGGGCAGCGGTGCTGTTGTTCGAAGATTAATGCGACTTGGGGCAGGCTGCTTTCTTCTCGTTCCCATCTCAAAAAAGGAAATGATTATTTTAAGTTTTAGTACTGCCGACAAGTTTGGCTTCGACGCGGACGGGTCAAATTTTGCGGACAACATTAGAACTAAAATAACTTGCACGATTTCTCTAGCTCCTCATGTGATTGTATTCCAGGTCAACCGCGTTAATTTTACACTGCAATTCTGACGGGCTTGAAACCGGACAGTTTTGCACATCCTCGGCCTGGTGTATTCATGGTCCGGGCTTGACTGTTCACGAATACGCCTGAACTCCTTGAGTTACGTATCTTTTTTGCGTCACAAATGGGTTGGTGCATTTAAGATAGTTGAGATCCTAACTCATGCCCTTAGGGGTTGCCAATTAACATTTCGAGTTCTCCACTGCTATGTTTTTACTCCATCTTACAGGAAAAATGTGGATTACGTGCAAGCGCTGTTGTCTTTATCCGAACGTGGCCTTTTCTCTCATGTCTACACGCTTTTGAAGCACGCCTTCAGTCTGTGTCCGGATATATTAACCGCCACGTTATTCGAAACGGTAAGTATAGCAGACGGACACTCTCACTCCGTCTTATTTATTTTTCAACGCTTTACACACGTGTTCCTGTGATTTTCTCGTTTTGCTTGAGGGAGCATTTGTGTAGGTGTTACTCATTTCAACTGTAAGATTAGAAGAGTTTACGAGGCACTGACCAAGATTCACATACATGTAATTGCTGTTTGCGTATCAGTAAAGGCCCAACCGATAACTAACTCGGTGTTTCACGATTATGTTCCCTTGCTTGTTCTACCTCTTGTGTTACGCGCATTCCTGTTCGTTCAATGATGCAGCGTTGACACTCAGCCTGTTTTCAGATGTGTCTAGTAATAATTATAACAGTGCACTACTGCTTGAAGTTGGCGTGGACCGACCATGCATCAGAAAATAGTAACAACATACGGAACGCTAATTTGTTTTAATCCTACTGTTCTAAATCAAGTGTTATCCGACGGTATAAACTACTCAGCTATCGCGCTTCCCCCTTTTCTCGTCGAGACCATATTCCTTTGCAATGAGGTATCATATGCCATGGTGTGGTCACTTGCAATTCTCGATATAGATCGCAGGATCATGTATATAAGACGAGTGTGAAAGTATCGTTGTTTTACTGTTCAGACCGAAGACGTGAGCCCTCTTCAAACATTTGAATATCGATGTCTTCTTTCAATTATTCCCATCGAGTGGCGCCGACTAGTAAGCAACGAAGTAGTTAGAAACGGGTATTTGGTATTGCGTATCAAACGAATTCTTTTGTCCATCCTATAAGCTGGACTTAATTAAATTATACTTAGATTATTAGGCCGTATGTCAGCCGTACAGAACACTTTTTGGTAATACTTCAGCCAACTGGCGTAAGATGTGAGGTGGATAAATGATGACCTGCATAGGTGAAGAAAGCTATTCACCGACAGGTCGGGTTCGTCTCTCGGACTGCAGTCCTCGCGATTCACAGACTCAGTGACCAGGAACTTCATTTGGAATGGTAGATCGTCGTGCTGAGTTACGTGAATGTTGTTGGAATTGTCTGTGGAGTAAGTGCATTTAATTACGCTGTTCAGTGAAAACGTCTGAGTTGCTGATGACACTTTACAGCAAATAGTGAGCAACTTGATGTTACATGTTTTTAAGTATAGCCAGTTGATTTTGGTAGTCAGGCCTCCTTCTCTCTCCATGTTTTTCTCAGCCATGGCTTGCTTTTTTCCTCATGATGGTATGGCGGTTAAGCATCAATGCAAAACACCGACGTGTCCGCTGTTGATGCGGGGATTTTATAACTTGAATTCAACTTTACTTTCCTATTTCTAGCTATGAGAAGGTTTTTTCTTCCTTGCTATATGACAGTTAGGTGTCAGAATCATCAGCCGCTGACTACTTTTGTTGAAACTAACCTTCACTCGCAAGTCACTGTCTTATTTGTCACCTGAGAGAGAGAGAGTGTGTGTATAGTGATTCAGAGTTAACCATCGCATGTACCCCTTCTTGGGGACCTATTCAGACACAATGGCATTGGAGATACCCTTAATATCAATTCATGACTGTTAAGAGTGTTTCAGTGATCGCTCTGGCGTAGTCATACTGAGCCTTGCAATCTCCGAACAGTACGAGCTTATTTCCATTCGGGAACTTTGTCATGTAACTTTACTTAAATATGCATCCCTATAGGTGATCGTGCCGCAAGGATGTTCCAGGTTGGCCAGTAGCTGTATCACAGTCGTGTTAACAACGTTACCGCATCGCTTATTCGATGCACCCGCCAAATCTAAACGTGGAGGACACTACGTCTTATGGACTCTTCACCAGTTGCTATGGTCTCAACTTTATCCTATCATTTTTTTGTCTTTGTTCAAGACTGCTGTACACTTCTGGATTAGAAATGGAAAGTGATTGAATGAGGTGGTTGATTGTTTCCTTCCTTCATTCTATTTTCAAGACACCGAACACGGTCAGGTCGATTATGCTGGGTCACGCATTGGTCTACTATCTCACCCCACGGTTGAATTCTCAAGTTGTGTTGCAGACTGCATGGAACGGGTGCAAAGTGAGTTTTCCTTCATTATTGTCCTGTTGGATTCTGTCCTGTGCTCATAACCATAAACTATACCTCATATCGTAACACAGTTCACTGTTATAGACTGTGCTTAGAACAAAGTGATAAAATAAACATTGATATATGAATCGCATTTGTGCACTAAAGAACGATCGGCAGAAACATGATAAACGAAGTAGGTGCCTTTATCCTCAGGACGCTGGCGGTTTCAATTCAGCGAGGCAATGTTCACATTGCATTTGTAAAGTGATGACGAGAATGAGTATGAACCATCTTCAGATGTTTGATCGTAGTTGGCTATGATCAGCTGATGACGCCTTACTTTCATTTACAGCTCGGTTGTTTGTTTGCAAGGTGTAGGCGCCTTGGTTTTGTATGTTGGAATATGGACGTAGTTATTTTTAGTAGTCAGGTCCATTGCCCTCCCTTTCCCTTTTTCCTCTCTTATATAGGTTTTCTTTCCTTTTTTCCCCTTCGTGGTTGTGTGTCAGTTAAGCATCAGTGTGAACCACTGATGTATTGCTGTCTATGTTGATGATGATGATGTGATCAGCTGCAGCAGAGATTAGGCTAGATAATGATTATTTGATATCAAACATAAACTGCAGCTTTCGAAACAAAGAATCCAAAAAGCAACAACAGTTTGCGTACGCACGTTGTATCTAAGTGCATATATACGGATTAGTAGCATGTCCTCCACGTCAGCAACAAACCAATGCAGAGGTAGTCGGCGTTTTGGCTTTAGTTTTTAGGTGTGCGTGGGTTTAAACTTGTCTTTCCTGTACCGCAGATAGAAGCTAGTAGAATACAACTCCGTGCTCTCTGTCAATGTCACAAGTGACTTACACAAGGTCCATTATGAATAAGTGATAGCTCAATCTTAGCAGTTGGTGACGGTCGTCAGAAGGTTAATCATCAGCTCGTTTCAATCTCCCAGAGTGGGACAGCTATGACCCATGAAGTCTGTAGTCGAAGTCTTTAAGAAAGATGACGGTTAATGAGGTTCACTGCGCAACTACTGACGTTGTGTGACTGAATTGTCTGTTGAGTGATGGTAGTGACAGCTGCAGAAAGACACTTGTTCGCAGAAATCGTTTACTCCTACATACAACTCAGCCGTTTATTTGCAAGATGTAGGCACGTCGATATTGAATTGCCGTAAAATCGTTATACCTCCTTATGAGTTTTGTGATAGTTAGGCATCAGTGTCATTAAATTCGATGTGTTCCTATGAACGAGGATGATGACATTAGCACCTGCGAATGTGTTCGACCCTTATGTTCTTACCAGTTATCGAGTTTGTCTGCTGAGTCGGCCTTTATGGGAATTTCGCTGTTTACAACTCCCTTTCATTCACGTCAGACCATGGCGAGCAGTGTGGAGGAAGGTGTTTACGCCCCCTATATTGCTAACTGCCAAAACGGCTTCTGGATGTGTGGAGCACCGTCCTGTGGAAACATTCCCGCGGCCTGCTACGTTTTAACAGCGAGACTAAAAATATTTCCTAATGCGAAGACCGCCGACTTATTTATCTTGATCGAGGATAATTCATTGTTATGGTCAAACTACACCATTACTCTCTCCTAAGCGTGATTTGATTGTTTTCAAAGTTCCATTAATCTGTGTCGTGAACTACGGAAAAATCCTATCTCTTTCATGCGTCTTATCTGGGCATACTGAGTTATTGAACCCTAGCCGGAAAGTTGAGTAATGAATAAAGACTTTCCGTGGATTGTAAACCTTAACTTTTATTCCCTTGTCTTATAGAACAGACTTGTATCAACCCACTGAACATTGTTTGTGGGATCGCACCAACCCCTGTGTCGGTCTAAGGCGTGCCTACATTTTGGTGTCTTTCTGTGCCTTCCCTATCAAATGAGGCCGATTCACTGGAACTGAATCACAGACCCTTTTTTCGTGTTTCTTAATTTTCCTAAATATGTAGGGCCGGATTTTTCATGCTTTATGTCGTGGATACAAAAAGTACAATGTTTTGTCATTAGCTACCAAGCAATGGGTAGCAACGAAATAGTTAACGGGTGAGGTTTTGCTACTGCAGACCAAGTCCGTCCTTCCATTCGTACGCTACCTTGGATGGTTGGTAGTGGATGTCAAGCGAGTTCGTTTGTTCAGACTTGGATGGTTAGGCCATGTATTAAGAATGTCAGCTTATCGCTTCTCGCACCGAACATTGAAAAGAGTGAAGGTGTGAGTGTCATCGTATTTTACTCGATTAGATTAAGAATAGTCAGTAAAGCGGATCAGTTTTGTTAGCGTGTTATGTTCGAAAGGTTTTGTTTGATTTGTTGGTCGAAATTGTCTGCGAACTGAGGTGGCTGAGTATATTGTAATTCAGTCGTGCCTAATGTGAGGTCGATGGCAGTGGTCAACAAGATTCGCAAGGGTATGTATTACTGACTAGCTCCAACAAGACCGAAACTTGAGTATGATGCTTGTTTTCAGGAGGGGTTTATTGGGAAGTCTATGGTAGTGCGAATTCTGTGGCTGTTCTATGTGTCATGCTCAGTTCATGTTGTTCGTATTCCTATCATTACGATGTGAAGCACATGAATGTTTACTATCACATTTGAATCCATTCCATAGTTTACGGCTGTCTTCGGTTCTATTCTGTTTTACATTTTTATTGCCTGTTAATTTTTTTTAAGCTTAAACCTTACTAATGAAACGCCTGTAAATTTTTGATTCCCGAGAAGTGAGAGTTTCACTGCAACTTAGCAGATAACTGTTGGCTACCTGTTTTGCAAGCGCTTTCACGTACACACACCCTAGTCCTGTTCCTTCGGGTTTTCACTAGATCTGGATGCGTGGGTAACATGTTAGCGCAGTGTTCTCGTTACTTCGATTGTCCTGACAGACTGATTTGAACAACGTTGTCGCCGACTTTGTGAAGCAAAGCTAATTATTTAAGCGAGACAGTGTAAACACTAAGAAAGCTCTTGTCTCATGTGTTCCGCATACCTTCACACAACACATTTGTTTGTTTGCGCGTTACTTACAAACTGTGACACCTTAACTTTGATCGTTTGGACACAGGATCTTGGAAATTCCTTATTTTGGATCCTCATCCATCTGTCTTCTTGCACTGTTGTGGATATACTTTGACCCTCTATGTTTGCGTAATTTTGTTTTGTGTATATATTTCGTTACATGGTTGTGTGGCGGTGAGCCGTCAATGTCAGTAGAGATAACTTGGTAGCTGAACACAAAAACGGTTTTGTAGCAACTGTACGGACGCTGTTCGTCATCAGAGACCATGATGGTCCAGCAAAGCCCTGAAATTATCCATGGTTGCCAGTAATCTAAAGAGATTAATTGGCCACCCGGGTGGAAGGTCGTTAGCGACTACATGTGCTTTCGTTCAACCAGAGTGATATTCCATAGATCGTCGTTTCTCCAACCGATTCGTCTCCTGCTGTGGTTTTGCCACTCACTCTTGATGGCATCCGTTTCGGATTAGCCTGTCACGGTGACCAAAGCCAATGGATGCCTGCACATGACACTTATCACGAGTGGCTTGGGCTGTACCACTTCTGGTTCCACTTACATACCACGTATCCAACGCAAACCCGAAGGACCGGGACGATTGATGCAGTTTCCAGGTGGTAACGCAAAAGCTCTGTCTGGAGAGGGATGAAAGAAGGAAAATGTTGATATCCAAACTAATTTTAAGTGTTGCGGTCGCGAAAACCCTTGCCATTTGTTGAAGTTCTTCCTCGCTGTGTACAAATAACATACTGTCATCTGTAAACATAAGCATACGCATTTTTGAAGTATACACTCGAGTCGGTGCGCCGTAACGTTAGATATTCAGCAAGCGACCATTCGTGCGATATTCATTTTCTGCGTCATCCTCAGAGTTTTGAAAAGTAGCTGTTGGCATCGCGATCAAATATTAGACTAAATAGGGCTGGGGCCAGAACTCTGTTTCACTCCAGTGACAATGTCACAATCCTCAGAGGTCTGTCCACTCGATTTCGCCCTCGCCTTCATACCCACATACAACATTCTGATGAAACTGTCGAATTTAACCGGACATCTAAGCTTACTAGCTATCATCCACAATGTCTCGTCGTTTATAAACTCAAACGCCCGAATGAGATTCACAAATAAAACATTCAGCGGATGGTTATGTTCACGGCACTTCTGGATCTGTCGAATAGTGAACACCATGTCTCTTGCTCGTCCGAGATCCATACCTCCCTTTGGGATTACGAATACGGGAGCATCCTTAGAGACAAACGAAGCGTACACACTAAAGTATCGTCCACGTCTTTGAATTCTGCAATAATTTAACATCCGGTTTCTGTGGGTTTCCGTATGATCTAGAATAAACAGATTTTCAAATACTGCTAATTTATTTGGTCCTCATCAGCCTATAATCTGCGCCACATTCCGCCCCGCATATCACTTGCGTGATAAACACTTCATCAGTGTCGCATTGTCGATCGACTACGCAATCAAGCAACTGATGGTGACCACCTCGTGGGTTAGTCTATTTCGCTCCTATCTAGCTAGAGTCGATGTTTGTGAAAGCTGGCTCGGGGCAGACGATCACCGTTCTCGTTGACGACATCTGTTAAGTCACGCCCGACTCGCGCGTTGAAGTCACCCAGAACAAACAATCGGTCACTCACCAGTGTCAAACGAATTGTAGCAAACGGTTGATCTTAGAACTGTTCTTTTGTATAATCAGTGCAATACATAGTTGGACCATAAACAGTAGGCTTACCATTTCCCCCTTCCTGTTCAATTTTGTCATGAACGACATTCTGGAGGGTGCACTTCGAGATTACAGTGGGCTTGGAGATTCTTCCTGGCTGTAGATTGACCGATCTGGAGTATGCGAACGACGTTGTTTTACTTAGCCCCTTTGACTAAAACATGCAGACCATGCTGGACAGGTTGAGTGACCGGGCTGGTTTGTATGGAATACGCTTCGCACCTTCAAAGTGCAAAGTGTTGCTTCAAGACTGGGGCATTTCCACTCCTACTTTCTTCATTGCAGGTAATCCGCTTGAGACTGTAAACAGTTTCACATACTTGGGTAGCACTATCTCGTCAGCCTGTAATATTAATGATGAGATATCAGTGAGGATTGCAAAGGCACGAGTTGCCTTTGCCAAACTGCCTTACCTCTGGCGTCAGAAAAACGTTCGGTTGTCGCTGAAAGGAAGAGTATATAATGCCTGTGGGCTTTCCATTTTGTTCCATGGTTCG
>LUCH01001400.1:34576-45613 GCA_013368495.1 Paragonimus heterotremus
CGTGATCACTCGAACCACTGGTTAGAGATGCTATCCGAGATAACAATGTGTCGCAGTCAATGGCGTACCTGTATTCATAACACTTCTAGTTCTTTCTCTTAGTCTCCTGTTATTAACGTTTGACTTTCTTAGTAACGTTTTCTTGTAGGATATTCCACGTCACTGTTGAGGTGAGCGGCGGCCCGAGCCACAGTACCTTTTGGTCAGGCTCATGGCTGTTATGATGATGATAAGTAGGCATACCCCGATCGTGTCACAAGAACATGGACAAGGACTGCTACCATGCGGTTCACCAATCATCAAAGAGTTGGTGCGATCGGCGATTGCGAAACAGACACGGTATTCCTGAGCATCGTTTATCTAGTAATCTGTTCGATTGATCGTGTCTATCACCTGCTTTTCGGAGCTTACATTTGCCCACAAACCTTGAGTAAACTCAATGCTGTGACGTCTGTGCCGTGGCGACTCAGTTCCATGTCGACCAGTGCGATGCGACAATTCGGCCGCCCGGAGTCTCTGACTCATAAACGTGACTTAGGATGCGACAGGATGTAGGCTTTCTTTTGGGACGCTACCCGATGTGAATGACAGAATAGTCTGACTCATTCAGAAATGGGGAACTAACCAAGGTAATAAAAATGATTCTGGAATGCAATCACACACGATGCTATTTGTTAATCACAAACTCCTCACATATCTCGTCGGACATTCACCAATTAGCGATACTCGTTTGTTAGCGTCGACTAGTGATTCAGTGTTTTTTTTTCAAGCATGCTTCTGTTTTCGGCGTCCTGTCAGTATTCCTCTAATTTTTCATACAGTATATGATATGTAGGCTAGGTGTTTCACTCATTTACTCAGTGGTGGTCGATCAGGAGTACATTGGCGAATCGACGTGTTAAATGGATTTTGACTCACCTAACTGCTATCTATCAGTCAGTTCACTTAATTCGGTTGGCACGTCTTAGCATTTGCACGTTAATAAATGCTTGTGATTTGGCAGGTTGGTAATAGGCACATTTCAAGCTTGTGGACAGATTGTTAGATTAGGTTCGAGTTGATCGTTTTATTCTCGTCTTTTGAAATGGTTATTCTACGGTCGCCTTGTCGTCATTATGTAGTTACTTTTCTTACATTTTTTTCATAGCTCACCAGTTCATGTCTTTTCCTGGGTTCTCAACTTCAAAGTAATAAGTTCCGTTTCGAGTTCCAAACGATCTGGATATGGTGACATTGTAGTGCTCGCGTCAGCTGGTATTCTTCACAGACGACTGTCGTCTCACCACGTCAGTCACTCAGTTAAAAGTTGACATTCTAAGCCCGAAAGCCGTTTGCTTTTCTCGTTGTTAATAGGTGTATGGAGCTTCTATTTGACGGATATCTTTTAACAAGCAAATCCGACACTTTCACGCGCACGTGTGCGCATGCTTGATCTTCATTACAGTCCTCAGGTTCGTTCAAGTCTATTTTGTGGACAGCAATGATAACGTCGTCGCGTGTGCTCTGACCTCTTCTCCGATCAATAGTGTTGTGTCTGTGTGCGCACTATTTTCTGTCATGCTGGATGCTACCGACTGTGTATGTGTACCGGTGGTTGTTGCTGCCGCTACCGTCATCGTTCTCGGAAGCACTAATCGATGAACATTTGTACTTGTATGATGCGATTTCTTGTTTGTTTCTGTTCTACTTTACACTCCGAACTGTACGCGATTGTCAGATGTTCTCAGTCACGAACCGCATTGACTGTGACGAAAGAGAGATCGTGATCACTAAACTCTTGTAATGTATAGAAAGACACAATCTCCCGATCGTCTTCTTCGATCTTACTCTGCGGTTCCTTTTATTCCATTGGTTTTGTTGCATGGTTGAGAAACATTTTTAGACTCGTTGATGTGAGTTGAACACTTTGGAATGATCTCATCACCGTGTCTGATTCTTCGTAACTTAGTGAAACAGGAAAAATTGATTAGGAACTTACCGATGCCTGAATGGGGTTAAATCATTAATTTCCCCTTTCGCTTATGTTTGACGATATTTTACTTAGACACCTTTGAAATGAGATAGTTAGGGTTGCAGAGAAACTATCTGGGTAATTATTTCAAATCTTTGCATGTTTTTGGTCGTACATTGCTTGCGGAACACTTCAACTGTTTGAACACAGACTCTAGTGCATTAAGTTCCCTTGTCTTTCTTCTGAATACTAGATATGTCTGGAGCCGACTTTTTCACTTTAAAGCACTAACTCTTCAGTATACATTTAAGTAAAGCTGACAGTAGTATGTGAAGTGTCTTGCGAGGATATTTCATCAAGTTCCAGTTGGTCCGGTGCTAGAAAACACAAATGTATCAGTCTTTCAAACGAGCTGATTGTGGGCCTTTCGAAAATACGGAATACGACAATTTAGATTGACATCCAATGGCTGATATGGATTGAGGATTCACCCGCTTTGGTCTCTCGCAACGTATCGAATGTGTCAATTGTGAAGTTCGAGTTCAGAGGGTCAAAATATACATCCAAAAGACAAATGAGATCAGATTTATCGCTGAGATTTAACCAGCCTCCAAGGATTCCTTTTCTGTCGATTCAATATTTAAGTTATCACCCTCACAGATCCAGCACGTTTACAACTAGATCAGATCGCATTCGAACTCAGAGATGAGTCGTTCGCCTGCTGTTGGTTTTTATCAACGGGTGTTTGTAGGTTGTCGGTAGATATTCTACTCAGTACCCAAACTAGATTAACAGGCTATCCGGATATGGATGTTCGAAACATCAGATTGTCAGTTTTCAGACTCTGCGAATTTGTCAGCCGTATTTTAATAGTGATGATCTAAGCTCTAGACTGTACATCAGCCGTGAACAGTTCCTTTCAAGAAACGAATACGAACCGTTCCGTGGCCAACGGGTTCACTAGCTTTGAACCCCAACTGAACCCGTTTAGAACGTGAAATGAATTCACCCAAATTGTTACTGAGTTTGTCAAGTCTAAGAGCCACTGATGATGACGCGAAACGAAATACTGCCCATTTAATTGAAAGTGAGTCACTGAGGCTTAGTGGAACGATTGCCTTAAATGGTAAATTACAAAGCACATGCACATCATATTAATAAATGTTTTCACTCTGTATGCTCTTTTTTATTCACGTTTATTATCTGCCTGAAATTTAGAGATGAGCGGAGATGTAAACCTTGAAAATATGCATTATCTGGTCTAATTGAGGAAGGCTGATTTTTTCATGTAAGGAAGAGGAGCAAGCTATGGATTTGTGTCCTTTAGCTCATCAAGGTAACAGCACAAAGCTGATCCTTACTTGTATGCAGAGATTTCGGTGCTTCACTGTCTTCAGAGGATCAAGTCATTTCGTGTCTTTCATTTGGTTGACTACTCTGATGGTATTTACCGGCATCTGCCATGTGATCACGCATTTGCAACTGTTTCATGATGACCGCCAATGCCATATTCATTTATCGTGAATTATCATGATGTATGTTTCGTGATTGGATTACCAGTGTCCTTCCGTTCTGACAACGTATGTGCGGCGAACAATGACATCCAACCTTTTCCCACGATTGTCTGAAGTTTCGTTTCCTTTCATACGGTTTTAATAGCATATTTCAATTAATTTTTTTATCCCCCAGAAGAACCATTTATCGAATGCGGACTTACAACAACAAAAATTTCTTCTGTTGGCTGCCTCTATTGAATGCACCGCCCAGCTGATTGCGGGCGTCCCGGAACCGACCACTCTACCGTACGTGTCTGTAGAAAACAATCCTCCTGTTCAAAGCAGCCTAACTCGCTTAGTGGAATTGCTCGCTGCCGTCTCGGATACGACTTCTAATTATGCTGGAGGAGTCCGAGCCTCTAGTTTGTTACCCATTCTCTTGGGCACTCCAGAGTCTGCCTCTACTGCGGTCTGCGTTCTACTATCTACCACCTCGAATGCGTTTCCCGTTCCCAGTCATCTTTTACCTTCTCCGGTGCACGCAATCGATTTAGCTTTGGTCCTACTGGTCCGCATTGCGAATGCAGTTAGCCTGGCAGCCTCTCGGTCTGCACCAGAAGCGAGCAGTTCCATAACTTCAATGCAAAATGCGATTCGCGTTTTTCTTCTTCAGTGGTTCACTGAATGCCTACGTGATAAAGAAGTGTCGGTGAGTGGAGCTCATTGTTCTATTGTACTGTGTTCTACTGTTCTACATCGCACCAATTTACCTTGTTCTGCTTCTCAGTCCCTAATTCATCTATCCATTGGGTTTGTTGATGCGGAATGTACATCTGTGTGATATGCACCTAGGTAGTTGCTTGCTATAGTGAATGTCTATGTGCCCTTCTGTTGTCAACAAGAGAACGTCGATGTTTTCCAAAAACTGTGATCGCTGATCGGGTGCTGTTAGAATGGGCCCCCTCGTTCGTCGCGAGTTGTAAAGACGCATGTTCGTTACTATTTTGGATTTCCGATTACTGGTCCGAATCTATCCATTGTTATTTTCAAGCATGAACTAGCTAACACGCTTGTCACTTTCTACCGACCAGGATTTGTCGAGAACTCTGCATCAAACAGTCATATTACACGAGATCTTGTGTTTCTGTTGAAGTCGGTCTCTCTAGCTCAGTAGCCATCCCAACACCTACCGTCCTTACGACGTGAACTGAAGGTCATACGCTGCAAATCTGTTCTTATTCATCATCGTCGCTGTCAGCATCGCATCATTGTTTCACACTGACACTTAAATGCTACACAATCACCAGAAGACTAAGCTTTATGTGTGGTGAAAAAATGAATGCTGCGAGACAAATCTCTATGACTGAACCTAAACAATTAACGTCAGAGCGTCTGTTTTATTTACAAGCAAACAATCCATCACCGCCTCATTGTTTGCATTTGTTCAGATCCGCCAAGTTGGACAGCACGTAAGTTTTTAGATATTCTAGACAGCTTTTCGTTAGAGGTACTAAGTGGGTGTTCCAGCACTAACCTGCAGACATCATAAAAATATCAACCTGTCATTATCATTGGGAACGATGCCTCCGGGGGTTAATACCGTTTCTTCATTGACACGGGTTCGAACCCTTTTACCATGATTTCTCCATCATTTTTATCCGTTGGTCCTGATAGCCGTCCACGAAGTGGTAGAGTAGTGACTAAGTACAAGTGTGCTGAAGAAAAAGACAGCTGGAGGAGAAGAAGGAAAGAAACCAAAATAATAGGGCTCCTAGTGAGATAAACAGGGAAAGCAACAACTTTGCGAGTACAAGCTCGCTACTGACTGCGACACATTACCGACCGTGGCAAACTACCCCTAAGCCAACGTGCCTCTCTCTCTCAGTTCAGAAAGTTGTAGTTATATCCGTGCCACCGTCATATTGATCACCTCAGAGTCTCCGCACATGCACTCCATCAGACTGCTGTGGCTAAACAGTCTCATCTTTCTGCCTTTCATATTTTAACCGACCATTAGCTTTTGGTAATTGACAGTATGCATACTGAGCTCGGTGGACTTGTGCCGAGTCATACGAAATGATGAGCGTATGTGAGTAGTGTTCAGCAATGATCGGCCAAAAGAACGGTACTAAGAGGTGAACAGCCTCAAGACAGATGGGTCGGTTCCTTCTCTCTGGGTAATTGAACATTCAGGTAGTGCACATATAAATGTACAACGAGTTAGAGGCGCAAGCCTTGCTCTTGTTATGCTAATTCCGTACCAACTGAAAAGGGCGATTTGTTCCTGTCTACTTTTTATCCAGCAGTGTGCATGTTTTGAGTGCTGTTAAATTCCTCTGGTCTTTAGTCGAAATGTGGTCATGGTTTTGATCGAATTTGGTAGTGCCCATTTCATGCATGCTTATGCCTCATTGCAATCATATCCGTCTTCTCAACTATCTCATTTGCAGGAATCATTCGCCTACGGGATTGTTGATCATCTACGTACTCGCTACGGCTCCTATGTGATTGGCACTGCAAGCGTTGTACCGTCTCATCCCGCTGCGCAGATGTCCGCTTTGCCTCCAGAGCTGCGTAATCCTTCTGTTGCTCTTCTTACTCGCATCATCCAGTCCGCTCTGGCTGCACTCAAGTGAGTATTTATTCGCAATAATGTGCTAGTCTCCATTTTTTATTCACTCTTTGGTCGTAGCACTCCTGTTTCGTTTTGCTTAACCTCGTTGTTATTCATAAGGTATAGGGTTTAATTAGCTTGCTCTTGTAAATATATCGTTGCCACGGTCTATGGTTCTATCTGTTTGCGGTAAATCATCAACATTTTCTGGCGGCACAAATTAACATTGGAATGTGCTGAGTGTGTGCCAGAGCAGTAGAGAGGGGATTGACAGCTAATATAGTTGAGTTCGTGAGTGTTATCCGTTCTTTAATTGACCTTCATGTACGACTGATATGAATTTCACATTTGATCAAGATTAATGCATTCTGGTTTCTTTCGCCAGAATTGACCACTCTTGCCTCGTTTCTACTCTGAGTACGGGGACTATATGTTATTGAAGTGTGTTTGAAAGCCTCTGGTTTATCAACCTCAACCATATCTGCATGCCATCCATCTCCATCCGTATAAGACCAAATTCTGCTTTGTCTGCTTTCGCTAATAACAGGTGCATTTGTTTTCGTGAACTGCTTGCTGAGCGTCGTCTTCCACTGACGCGCTCCGTACGCGTAACCGTCGTCTCTCACACAACTAACTTTCCGGTGCACTGACGTTTTGCGTGCGAACTTCTGGCAATCGTCGTCTTTACTAGGTTGTCACCCAACAACTGGACAGTCAGGAAAACGTCATTCTCCTTTTAACACTCAACCAGGGAGACTCTTTCGAACCTAGTTGTTCAGATGCTCACCTAGTTCTCTTCCCTTATGCATTCGTCGGTCACTTTTCTGTTTGTGTTCACCAATGCTATTTACTTCCCTGTGGTTTGGGTCATTTGCGATTCGAAAATCGCTTCTATTAGCTTTTGAGCTCTTTTCCTATAGGTTGGAATTGACTAGCCATTTGTAGTTGTATTTCTTACTAGCAAACACCCACCACTGCCCCAGAAGGGATCAAAAGAGGGGCCTGAAAGCAGTTAGTCGCAGTAAACACCTCTGCGAAGAGATGTGCAATTGTTTTGATTTTGTTGAGTCTTATCAGCACCACGCATGCTCAGTAATCGAATCTCGTCATCTATGAGATAGGTATGTGGATCACCCTTCTGACGCCTGACCACAGGTCGTGGATTAAATTTTCCCTCGCACCTGTTGCTGGTGAGATTCATGCAGATAAACACAGTTGTTCACCATTGTGATGGTTCACCATTGCTGATTGTTGCTGAGATTAACGGTCTGTAAATTGTCCGGTACGTTGCACACTAGTGATCAGACTGTGCTCATTTCAATAGTCGATTACTCTATCTTAGCGGCTGCAGCGAATTATGTTATCCAGGATAAGAAAACTATTTAGCTCACATGGTATGTAATACAATGGTGTCAAGTCGACTGTTCATATTCCCGGCCGTGTATGAGCAATAAACAGGTGAGAACGGTGAGGTCCTTGTATGCAGATAGAGAAACGCCGACCTATGTATGTGTGTGTTCGAGCAACACTCCCATTGATCTGCTCAATTAAATCATTCATTACATAATTTCTCATGTTTTACAGCTATCCGTCTCATCCCAAAACGTTCTAGCCAATTGCAGCATGTACTAGTAATTTCTGTGCACTTCTTTACTCAAGGCTGTTGATAAGGGGATGTTTCCGATCATATCTGAAGCATATGTGCTTCCATCGTTTCACACGTATCTTCTCTATTAGGAAACAGGTGTCAGAGTCCCTACTCCACCAACTAGAAGGAGTATACAACTTTTCCTATAACGATTGATATATGTGAATATCTCCGATAATTCCTTTTCAAACTGGTACAGTCGTACATGATTGTGACAGACTTCGTTTGAGATATCGCTAGTCGCAACTAGGCTAACCTAGTGTCCAATCGTTTGGTAACGACTTTGTTGGTTCGTCAGACTTCTCTGCTTATTTAGCCGCACGGTTCAAATTGAACACTCGAACTAACTGTTGTTATTTTAAACATGTTCATAAGGTCGTAGTCGTGAGAACAGTGTACTTCCCGGTCGCTCAGGCCGAAGAAGAGGCTGATTTGAGAGTCCACCTGAAATCTTTTGTTCAATGGAAACCTAAGCCATTAGACAGCAAGAAGAGGCACGGAATTCGCAGCCCATTTCTGTGTCACTGATAAGTAATTCGGTTCGTACACTTTTCACGTGGAGTCTATCTGTCCAGGATATCTAGTGCACTCAGCCTGAGACCGCAGTGCAAGCGGCTTATTAGTTTGACTACTCATCGGAGAAAGTGGGTGTGGTATAATAAATGTGGGTAGCCGAGAAGCCGAAGATAGCAAGATTGTTGCAACGCTTGCTTGCTGTTTTCGGAGACCGTTGATGAACTTGGTTCGTGCGCTCTTCAATTGGAGTCCAGCCACTCAATGTATCTGTTGGAGCCGTTGATACGTACCCCTTCCCCAGGCTTTGCCCATGGTTGATAGGGACGGAAAAAGTCCACTTTGTCCGAAAGCTCGTTTTCCCTTTATTTTATTACGTAATATCGGGTCAATAGCTCGGTTAGAATAGCCTTGTTAGTATTGTGTTTTCGTACAGATGACCTTTGATGGGTTCGTGGCATGTTGAGGCTTGCTTAGTGTTCTCTCGCTGCTCACTTTCGACCAGACAATAGAGAGTAACGCCGTTGGGCTCGTCTTTCATCCCCGTCTAAGCGACGCGGGTCGTATTCCCGGTTTTGTTTGGAGTGCTCTTGTGATATCCGACCACGAATGAGGTCCAAAACAACAGCTTTTGTTTATTGTAAAAAAAGAAAACTGGGATAAGGAGGTCGGCTGTTATATGTCTTTCTGATCGTCTGGTTGAGTCCAATTTTTAACCCTTTTGCGGCGTTTACCTAAGCACTAGTTCTCTTCTCGATTCCAGCACTTCAGGTTTGGATGGAACTCATTACATTTCTAACAGTGAGGCGTTCTAGGTAACCGTTGTCATGGAGAGCGTTATTTAAAACTTTTGGCCCATTGTTTCATTTGGAATCAGGCAACACACGGAGTACCTGTTTTGTTTTAAACAAAATTGCGAGCGTTTGTGTCCATGCTTTTCTATGAGCACCACGTCGACTAGTGTTTCATATTCGTCGATATAAATGAATACCTAACGGGATTTGGCTTTAAACCTATTCTTCGGTTTTAAAGTTAGTGGGTTGTTGGACACGATCGAATGTATCATGTTACTGAGGATTGTTATACGTCACTTTAATCATGAAGATGCTATGACTATTGTGAAATGGTTCACTAGCTCTGGGAATGGTGTTGTCAAAACTAGAGTAATCGTACGCCTTCATGAAATGAAGCTTTTCTCAATCCGACTGTGGCTCTTCAGGCGGTTTTTTCACATCAGTGGTACATTTCTCGTGATCCTGATCACATTAGCAATGCGCTGCAGACGACCGCCTCTATGCTTCCACAGGCAAGTGGTAACACTTTTCTTTAATCACATATCCCTTCTGAACTTCCAACCCCAGTCTCCTTACTTTGGTACTACTGTTGCATTGTCACTCAGTACCTCCTACATCGTACGGTTTTTCTGCTTGATTTCAACCACACCCGTCCGTTGCAATGGTCAAGTTGTAGGCGATCGTTTATCGCTCACACTCTAATGGCATTTGTTCGCCTTATGTTTATGCCCAATGGAAATCTGATCGCACGGAAACTGGAGAAGTTTGCTTATTGTGCTGACTATCGTATTACTTCGTGCATACACTTAAAAGGGTCGAATGAAACGTTGTTCGCATATAGGTCTTACTCGGCCGTTTTGACGTTTTACTAAATTAATCTATTGATCTAGTTAGCCGAACCACACAAGGCCTGTACTCTGTGCACCGTCAGCTAACATGCAGTTGTTTACGGAAGACTCAATAGGAATGATCAACAACGCGCACATGTGTTTGCCACACGGCTGTCACAACGAGACTGACCTTGACGTGGTGTGACGGCTTGCGCATCTCGATGTCCTATTGGATTGAACTGGACGACGTGACGATCACAGCGACAGAATCACTCATGCTAGGGAGACTGATAGCTAGCGATCTGACAGACCATAGTCTCCTAGTCCTCCAGGTTCGGGACAGGAAGTAGGTTGGCATCTTTTTCCGAAAAATATATAAGTTCTGGTACACTACCACCACCCTCTGCCATGTGGTACAAGCTTTCGAACCAAAGTCTTCGGTTGAAAACCCTAATCGTTCTCCTGTCTAGGTCTGTGCGTCCTGACAGTATCTCAGCCAACATACATCCATGAAGAATCATAGCACAAATCATTCCATACTGCATCGGTCGTCTCGCAGTATAAACTGGGTTGCTCTATCTGCTGCATACAGCAGAGCGGATAGGCGAAAACATGCTACTGCAGACCCCTCCCTCACTGTCGTATCAAATTAAACTCTCAGGCCTCTCCCAACCTCCATTTCTGATAATTACTCTACAGGTCCCACAACAGATGTAGCTAATCCTAGTAACACTGAACCGGTAAGTTCCATCTCTTGTCATTTAGCTTCAGGCCTCTCTCGTCCCTTGCTTAGACCCAGAATGCGAATCAATATAGGTGCCTTCAGCGTTAGACTCATTGTATTTCGATATCTGCTGTATCTCATAGACTAGAATCCAGGACAGTAGTCAGTGTATGGAACTAACAATATACGCATTGTCTATCCGATACTGGTTATACACTTCGCGTGACTCCATAGCCGCTGTTACAGATCAGTCTGGAGTAAGTGTAGTCCTCAGCACGACGGCCACAGCCACATTGATAGATTGAATCCCTGATAACAGTAGACTTTGTGTCGTCCGCTCGGCAGGTTCACTTAAGACCAGCTCTAGACGCAAGACTTTCAGAAATCTTTTCATTGTGTCCGCTTACGCTCCCACTCCCTGTAGTGACGTCGGCGTCAAAGACACGTTTTACTCGGATTTGGCCGCT